>APFE031672103.1:9341-19660 GCA_000404065.3 Pinus taeda | reverse complement strand
CACACAGAATGCACCTCTATCACCGCCTCAAAATACAATGCCCTCATACAAAGAGAGGGGTTGCCTTCTAGGGCAAAACACCCTAAACTAAACATAAGTTCTACCGTCAGATCATCCGCCTAATGAACGGCTCAGATTGACTAGAAATTACTATACTTTTACAAGGCAAATTTACATCTGTTTTTAGCTTCGGGGGCGCTGCCCCGAGCCCCCGCCGGGGGACCGCTGGCCCCCGGACCCCCCAGCCGGGGGGGATCGGCCCCCCCGCACCCCCCCTTTTGGAGGGGTGTACAAAACTTCCTGGGGTATACATCCCGCTGAAACAAAGACCTCTGAACAATCATGCTCCACACACAACAGTTTTTGCTCTATAAAAATTAACAGCGTGCTAAGCTTGAACAGCTTGTTGTTCCATTGTCATTTCTGTGTTTTTGCTCTGTAAAAATTAACAGTGTGCTAAGCTTGAACAGCTTGCTATTCCATTGTCATTTCTGTGTTTTGCTCTGTAAAAATTAACAGTGTGCTAAGCTTGAACAAAATGAGAGGCAGATCAATATGCAGTGAACCACAGGTGTTAATAATCTTCGACACTGCACGCGAAATTTTAGTGAGAGCAGGATGGATCGCCTACCTTAACTGACTACAACAGTCTCATGAAATGATGGCCATTGAATTTCTGTAGAATTTGCAGGAAGATCGTTCCATGGTGAGGGGGAGGCAAATAATAGTAACAGATGCAATAATTGCTGAAGTATCGGGACTGCTAGCTATTGGACTAGTATGGACCTAGAAGAAAGTGAGACTTCAAGATGCCATAACCATCTTCCAGGATGAAGGGCAGAGTCTTATTGTCAAAGGAAAAGGAGTCTTGCCTACAACCCTAGGAGAACCATGGGCAAAATTAGCCAGAATTGTGCAAAGATACATCGCATGCGATGGGAGAAAGGATGTAGTAAGACCACGCCATCTCAAATTGTTAACAGTATTAAAACAAAATTGTGTTGTAAATTTACTCACATATTTAAAAAAATTTATTGCATAATGCTACTCGGAGCATAAGAAAATCTCGTCATGTAGAAATGGTAGTAGGTCATCACGGCTTAATTCGGCTAATAGTCAGTTATAGTCTGGCTCAACAATAGATTAGCTGGGAAGAATTGGTATTCTCAATAGATGGGAGATTGGCCTTACTAGCCCCAAAACGAAAAAGAACTGCTAGCACATCAATTAGACCGCAGAAACGTAGACAGTCTGCCAGATTGGGGAGAACCAGGGGAATGCTGAGAAGTCCCCAAGATAACAGTAGCCAACCCCTAGAGATATATGAATCAGAGGATGAGCAACCCCCACAACTTGAAGGAGGGGTAAAAGAAGAAGAAAATGTCAAAGAGGAACCAGAAGAGGAAACTGAGCACTCCGGCGAGGAAGAAGGGGAGGAAGCAAAGCCACCCAGTGGAAGCCCATTACAAAACCCTCTTCAAGAAGATGAATTGGCCCAAATTTTGGCCAACATGGATGAATATATCCAGCGCCACAGCCCACTCAACCTAGATATTGAGGCAAGACAATAACAGGAACACTCTGCTCATAGTAAGAGTGCATCCGAAGAAATGAATGATGAGGAAGAAGTAGAAGAAGAAGCCACCTGGGAAATAGCAAATCAAACCAAGGTTACCTCCCTTGAGAAACCTAATCAGGAGGATTAGAACATTGAAGAAGTGTTCCAAACATAAAATATGGAAATAAGCCAGGGTGAGGACACAATCCCTGAAGAACAAAGCCCAAGCCCATGAAAAGAAACAGCTTTTCCTTCGAAGAAAACAAATGAAATCAAAAGGCTACGAAAGGAACATCAAAGGCTATTAAATGTAGTAAAACAATTTAGACAACAAATAAGGGTCCTAAAAATGGGGAGAATCTCAAAAAGAACCCGTAGAACAAAGGATGCAACCACCCAAACGAAACCCCATAAAATGAAGACCAAAATAACTCAAACTAAACCCATTATCATTCAATACCATAAGGAACAGCATGCGGTTGTTACAAATGCAAAGCCCCAAACAAAAAACACACCAGTCTATAATAAGGACGTCTAGACAGAGGCATTGTCCTCTAGTGTCACAACTGACCGGAAAGTTCATGAAAAAGAAACACAGACTGAGGAAACCAAATGTCGCAATAAGGAGATCCAGGGAGATCTGCAACCCAAAAATGTTTTGATTTACAATGATCCTAGGATAGTGGGACTTTAAGAGGATCTGGCACAGGCCCAGCAGACAATAGAAAAGCTCACAGAAGAAACTATTCCTCAAGATAAATATCAAAAGTTACAGCATCAAATAAAGAACATCAATGCATCAGAGAACGAGGCCTTCGATAGATGTCGGAGGGTAGAGGAAAAAGTTAAAAAGGTCACCAATAGACTAGACACAGTTATGAGTCAAATGGATACTCTTTATTCTCTATATACTGATGTTCTAGCATGTAGGGCACCTGCCAAAAATTATGCTTTGTTTTTTATGGAAAGGTATTTACAGTTAAAAATTAAGGCTGTCAAGGCAGGGGTACCTATAGAGTTAAAAACTATTGATGATTTTATAAACTGTTGTAAACATTATGGGGTGAAAGTCCATCGATTGCTATGTGAGTTTTATTTGCATAGTTTTGTATTGGAGGATGAAATGGAAGAGAACCCCAGTCCTTTTGTGGGTGATATCCAGCTTCAGGCATTCATCTCTTTTGTTGTTAACCAGATAAAGTGGCTTAAAGCCCATAATACCTTTCAGAGACAAGAAAACGTGTTAGATCTTTGGGTAAGGGGTGAGCTAAAAAACCCATTACAACTGTGGGATAAGCATAGAAGCTTAATGAGGAAGAAGGGTGTGATCCAGACATTGGGACCCATTCACACAGCAGTTGTCCAGCAAGAGGTAGAATACTTCCTATCCATCAAAGACCTTGCCATAGTAGCAGCTAAACTCCAATGGAAGACTTCCAATCGGAATGTTCGGGACAAAGAGCCATTCAATTACGAAAATTTTAAGTTAGCTGATGGTCACCTGGTTACCTATAGTAACCTCATCTTGAGAGAAGGCCCGTATTGGCTAGATTGTAGGTTTCGAAGTCCAATTACCTGGTATCCTACAGCAAGGTATAAGGCCCTATATGAATTTCCTGAAGGCCAGACAGGGCATATTTTTGAAGTTTTAGCTACACATCATGGTTTTAGACCACTTCATGAAAATCCCTCTCCAGCCTATTCCCTAACTACTTTGCATGTAAATTACAATGTTTTCATGAAGGCATGAAAAAGGGTAAGCAGGGGGGTGTGTTGAGCATTGGAAAAGGTATGTATTTACCATTTATTTCTTTAACTTTTCCTTTGAATCATAACTCCTTTACATTCTAAGATGGTAATATGTTAAAGAATTATGATAGAATTAAGGAGATTTGTGATTGATACAAAATAACTAATTATTGTCTTTTTCTATACAGAAAGTGAAGGAAATAGAAAAACACTATTCGGGAGGAAAAGACAAAGCAGAAGAAACTATTGTCCCTTTGACAGGAAGTTGTATCTAGACAAGGAGATCAAGATCAGAGCACATGGACCAAGAAAAGGAAGAGAAAACGTAGCATCAGTGCAAGAAGAGAAAACGATAAACTGGAGATCAAAGATATAGCGAATCCCTCAGGATCCTTTGATCCGGAGGGATCGCTACTTCAAGACTTATCTGAACTCTTGATACTTCCACCTCGCCATTATAAAAAGGGACAGCACTGATAGCCCAACGGGCGAATATTATTATCAATTTGTAGAACTTACTATTGTAATCTCAACTTTTATCATCAACTCTCTTTGAAGAGCAATAGCTGTAACTTTGTCATATATGATTAATATATAACTCAGTTGTTGTTCCATTATCTGATTCTGTAGTAAACGCAGTAGTGCTTCCCTGGTGGCTAAGGGCTCGGCCCTAGTGGATCCACTTGCTTCTTGTATCATTATTTTACAATTACTGTCATGTTTGGTTTGATTTCCTTTTCATTTCCTTAATCCGCTTTATTCAATAATCTTCTGTTTCTGAACATTTCACTAAATTTCTCTGTTATATCGAAATCGTAATTGGATAGCAAGATTATTATTCACAACTTAAAATGTCATGCTGCTCATTTTGAAACAATATTGCACTGTCTAATTTGGATTATGTTGTTCATTTACAGTTGCGAGTGTTGTTCTTTTACAGTTGCGATTGTTGTTCATTTAACTACGGTTCACTTACAATTTCGATTTATGTTCATTTCGCTGCTATTCCATTATAATTGCAATTTTCATTCCTTTATACCTGTGGTTAATGTCCTTTATGCTAGAATAATATTATTGATTCAATTACTCTATATTCATTGTGTGGTTACACTTAATTAGGTTTGTTGTTCCTTTCTTAGATTGTTGTTCAATTCCTTTATTAGTTAAAGTTTGTTGTTCAATTCATTTCGGTTAAGATTGTTGCTCAATTCATTTATGTAGATTAAGCTTTGTTGTTCGACCTTTTTAATAGATTTAGTTGTTGTTCCTTTTCTGCTAATCGAATTGTTATTTCCAGTATTTGCTTTACTGTGGATAGAAAGATCTACAACTATAACAAACATTGAATACTGTTGTCTAAGTTCTCAGATTGGATGTCTTGTCTATGATTGATTTTCATTTACATCAGTTTACAGGGGAAAAAGTTATCATTACTGCAGCCTTGACTGATGATTGTTGTAGTTTATTGAGTGAATGATTTTGTTGCAGATCATTTATGTTTCTTGCCATTACAATTAGATCTTGTTTCCATCATTCATTTACTTTTGTAAGCACTATACTGCAAACATTACTCTTGAACAAATGATCGCCTCAGACTAAGTACACTCTTGAGATAAAAAATCATGCGTGGATTGATAATTAATGTAGGATAAATAGGGGTTAAAGACACCTTTCTATCACTCAACAGCAGGTCCATGTTATCGCAGAATGCAGGTTTGGGTCAATACGCCGATGGGAAAAAGCGTCGATTGTGATTTTCAATAGGACTATTGGATGCAATGTTTTATATGTTTTGTTTTATATCCTGGCAGGTACATTGTATCACAGAACGCTTGAAGCATGGTTTGAGTCTTCCGCTGAATGGAAACACCGATAGAGGGGACCACTAATAGTATCAGTCGTAAGTTTAAATGCACAATTAAAAAATTTCGCCATGTTTGTAAAGTTTTGTTGCATGTATCATTTAGGCCCGAGATCCTTGGTCTTAAGACTATGCCACCTGCTTAACTTGGTCTATGGTTGGAAATTGCCTGATTATTGAAAGATTTTCCACCCTGCTTATATAAAAGGCCATTTTATGTTGGAAAAATGTCGAGGGGACTGGCAGTATAGTTCAGAAGCATTGTACATAGTAGACCCTGACCTGGGAGCAGGTCGAGACCTCGCCTTGAGTAGCAGGGAGGTTCTAAGAAGTTGTAGAAGGCCCGATTATCCAAATAGGGTGTTTGGATAGGCGTTTTTGCATGAATTTTTTCCAGGAGCTCAATGGTACTATCTATTTTCGAAGCTAGGCTCTCCATTCTTCATCCATATTCCATCTTGGAGGTATAAGTATTGTAAAGAATGTTGCTTGGACTTTTATCTCTTTTTATGCCACTTAATGAATGAAGGCCTCCTCACTATTAAGCAGGGCCTGGAGACGTAGTCCAAATTGGATGAACTCCGTAATCAAATCATTGTGTCATGGTTTCATGTACTTCTAGTTATTTCCGCATTGTTTATGTGTTTTTAAGTTCCATGGTTAATTAGCTTTGTTATATGTAATTCCGGCGCATCTATAAGTAAAAGATCTTGGATTGAGTTTGGTATCAGAGCAGGGCTTTGTAGATGCAGATTTCATGAGTATATGCTAACTCGAAACAAGCTATGAAAAGGAGTAGGAATGCTTAATTCCTTTGATCCTGAAGTAGGACGTGCACAATGAAGAAGAAACATGGCCAATGAAGAAGCTCATTGGGAAGAGGAACAGAATTTCTGTAAGATATTCTACAATATGGCAGAGAAAGTGGACAAGTTGTTTTCAGAGTATGAGAAGGCACTTGGGCATGAGAAGAAGGATTTGAAAGACCATGGGTCAGAAAATCATGAAGGTGGTGGAGAAGAGCCTCCTCCCTCTCCTTCTTCAAGTGATATTTCTCATCACTCTCATCGAAATTCCAAGCAGACATCTAAGAAACCATTCTTCAAGTTACATGTAAAGTGTGACCTCCCCATGTACACTGGAGAGTGTAATGTAGAAAAACTAAATAATTGGATAAGAAAGATACAGGTTTACTTCTAGATCCAGTGGATCGAAGAAAATGAGGCAAAAGTCTAGTTAGCATCTCTTCGGCTGAGTGGAACTACTCTCATTTGGTGGGAGAGCAAGTTGTAGAAGGGAAGCACAAAGTTAGGTAACCTTCTGTCCTCTTGGTCTAGTTTTATTTCTGCATTGAAAGACCAATTTTACCCTTTGGGTTATAAACAAAAGGCACTTATGGAATGGAAATATCTAAGGCAAGGTAAAGGCCAAAATGTGCAAAGCTTCACTAAAGAATTTCGGAAAAAACATTGAATTTGGACATCTCATTAGATTCACCTGAGACTGTAACTAAGTATGTTGGTGCACTACATAGTTACATAATACATTCACTGTTAATGTTCGAGCCTACTACAATTGATGTGGCCAGCATAAAGGTTATTCATCTTGAAAGCCGAGGCAAGAATGACAGAGATGATCAGGCCAAGAAGACATTTCTCAAACCTCAGCATGCAAAATTCCAGAAGAAAGGAAAAGGGAAGGATAAGAAGACTATCGCAGCCAAGAAAGGGGACATAGTTGTTAGAAAATTATATATTACAGAGCAATGGAACACATAAAATATATTGTAGAAATATAAACACGGAAAACACATAAAACAAGAGAGACACATATATACGTGGTTCACCCAATTTGGGCTACATCGACAAAGAAATAACCAGTTCTTCCTTTTAGATTATCCAGCAAATTGAAGAGATACAATCTATAGCAGATCCGTTGTAATTCGCTCTTTGCTCTCACACAATCTCCTCTCTTTCTCACTCAAAATGCAGATCTACATAGACACAATAAAATTCCATAATATATAGCAAGGGGTTTCCTTCTAAGGCAAAAAACCCTAAATTAAACATAACTTCTACCGTCAGATCTTTGCCTAATGAACGACCCAGATTGACTATGAAATTACAACATTTTACAAGGCAATTTTACATCTATTTTTAGCTTTGGGGGAACTGCCCCTGATCCCCCACTAGGGGGGAGCTCCTAAAGATCGTTGTCGCCCCCTCTTGGACCCCTCTTGTAGCGCAAATATTATGGGTGGTGTTTCAGCCACATTACGAACTAGGGTCCAATGCAATGATACCTCTAAGTAAAGAAGATAATCAGGCTCCACACCCAACAATCTCCCACTTGGAGACTGATTATAACAACTCCACCACTGCTTCATTTGTTATACAATGAATCCACTTTGGACCTAGTTATTTCTCATCTTCATCATGACACTTGAAGACCAATTGAAACCGAGAGAAATCTCAGTTTCTCCCTGGTTACAACTTTTGTTAACATATCTACAATATTTTGGCTAGTGTGTACCTTTTCCAGCTTCAATTGTCCATCTTCCAACACTGACCATATGAAATGGTACTTGAGCTATAGATGTTTAGTTTTGGAATGAAATGTAGAGTTATTTGCAAGATGTATGGCACTTTGGTTGTCACTGTATAACCTACCCAACTCCTGCTTCTTACCCAATTCATCTATAAACCTTTGTAACCAAATCATTTCTTTACTAGCCCCTATAGCAGTAACATACTCTGCTTCCGTCGTTGAAAGTGAAACAACACTTTGCAGTTTTGAAACCCAATTGACAGTTTTTCCACCTACAGTAAACATATACCCTATTGTGCTCCTCTTATTATCTCTATCACCCGCCATATCTGCATCAACATATCCCTGTAGAGCAATGTTTGAACCACCAAAGCATAATGCTTGATTTGTGGTAACTCTCAAATACCTGAGAATCCACTTCACCGCCATCCAATGTTCTTTTATTGGATTTTTCATGTACCTTCTTACAACTCCCAGTGCATGTGCAATATCAGGCCTTGTGCAGACCATTGCATACATTAAGCTTCCAACTGCTAATGCATATGGAACTTTAGACATATGAGCCATTTCTTCCTGAGTCTTGGGACACACCTCCTTACTTAGTTTGAAATGGCTAACCAAAGGTATACTAATTGGTTTTGCATTCTGCATATTAAATCTTTTCAACACCTTTTCTATGTTCTCACTCAGAGACAATGTTAATTTTCGATTCTTCCTGTCTCTAGTTATTCTCATACCAAGGATTTGTTTTGCAGCACCCAAATCCTTCATTTCAAATTAATTTTCCAATTTTCTTTTGATCACATTTATTTCCTACATGTTAGAACCTGCAACAAGCATGTCATCTACAAACAATAACAATATAATATAGCTACCATCATTTTTCCTTTTGAGGTAAACACAATGATCAAAGTGATATTTAGTATAACCTTGTTCACACATAAACCTGTCAAATTTTAGATACCACTGCCTTGGATCCTGTTTTAAGCCATACAAGTTCTTATTCAACATGCACACTAGTTTCTCCTTCCCTTTTACCTCATATCCTTGTGGTTGTTGCATATATATCTTTTCCTCTGAATCCCCATGGAGAAAGGTTGTCTTTACATCTAGCTGCTCAATATGCTAATCTTCAGCTACTACTAGACTTAAAATAGTTCTGATTGAAGTCATTTTAACAACAGGAGAAAATATCTCATCAAAGTCTATACCCTTTTTCTGTGCAAACCCCTTCACCACAAGTCTATCTTTATACCTTTTTCTACCTCCATCTTATTCCTTCAACCTGTAAACTCATTTATTTCCGCAATGTTGTTTTACCTGCAAACAACCTGACTAAGTCCCAAGTCTGGCTATGTGCTAAAGAGTCCATCTCTTCTTTCATGGCTTGCTCCCACTTCTTCCTAGTTTCTACCTGCACTACTTCTTCATAACATTTTGGTTCACCATAATCAGTCAACAATACATAATATAATGAAGATGAGTATCGCTCAAGGGGTCTACTTATCCTAGTAGATCTTCTAACACCACTTTCAGTTGTTTGAGGTGCTTGTTGCTATTGTGGTTGTTGTATTTTTTCTTGCTGTTGATCATTATTATTTTCAGGCACCTTCACATTTTCTATGAGATCTATGTATTCTTTATTTTCTTTTTCCTGTTTATTTTCCTGCAGTTGATCCTTATACAAAACCTTTTCATTGAATATGACATCTATGCTCCTAATGATTTTGTTTTTTTCATAATCATAAAAGAGATAACCAAAATCATTAACACCATATCCAATACAAGTACATTTCTTTGATTTTGCCTCAAGCTTTGTTCTACTTTCTTTATTAATGTGGACAAAGGCTTCACAACCAAAAGTCTTTAAAAATGAGTAGTTTACCATTTTACCTATCCTTGCCTCCTCTGGAATACCACCATCCAAGGAACTTGAAGGCCCTCTGTTTATTAGATAAACAACAGTATCTACAGCATCTGCCCAAAATTGTAAAGGCAATCATGCATGCAATCTCATGCACCTTGCACGCTCCATGATTGTCATGTTCATCCTTTTTGACACGCCATTTTCTTGTGGTTTTCCTAGAACTGTCTTCTCTCTGCGAATTCCATTCTCTGAATAGCACCTATCAAACTCTTTGCTGCAATATTCACCTCCATTGTCTGATCTGAGACACTTCAACCTTTTTCCTATCTCATTTTCACCTAAAGCTTTCCATTTCTTGAAAGTATCAAATAAATCAGATTTATTTTGAATCCAATAAATCGAGGTTTTTCTAGTTGCATCATCAATAAAAGTAACATAATAGTGAGAGCCACAGAGAGATGATACCTGAGAAGGCCCCCATACATCTGTATGCACAAGTTCTAATTTTTTGCTCTTCTTTTCTTTCCCAACTCTGAGGAATCTGACTCTCTTCTATTTTCCATAAACATAATTCTCACAGAATTTTAATTCAACATGATTCAAACCTGGCAACAAATTTCTTGAATGAATAATTTGCATCCCCTTCTCACTCATGTGCCCAAGCCTATGATGCCACAATGTCGTATCTTCTCCTATAGAGGTTAAATCATTAACAGACTTAGAAATACCATTTCATA
>APFE031672102.1:0-24892 GCA_000404065.3 Pinus taeda | reverse complement strand
GATTCAAGTTTTTCTTTATCACCTATCATATGCTTCGAACATCTGCTGTCGATGTACCATTGATTTTCCTGTCCTTCTGCATATAAAGTTATCCCACATCTTTCTGGTTGGGGTTCCTTCATTCTCCATGTTTTGGCACTTGAGGTTTGTTCCTTTTGAGTTGTCTTCCAAAACCTTCTCCTACATTCAAAATCTTCATGACCAAAATTATTACAAATAGAGCATTCAATTTCATTATCAAGGGCGGAAAAGTTGTTATAGGTCCTCTTCATGACTGCAGGAATACTTCTTTGTTTTTGAGCTTCTCTAGTCATGATTGTTTTATAGGCGACACATTGAACTGCTTTGTGACCAAAATTATGGCAAGGGAAACATTGGCCATTGAAGAAATTCCTGCGACTATCCTCCAACTGATTGTAGTTTCTACTAACATCCATTCTTGAAGAATATTGGGAAGATTTTACCTGTGGCTAGTTGTAGCTTTTGTTTATCCTTAAGGTAGCATGCCCCCGATTTTCTTGATAGTCTTTGTTTTTTCTCGAGGAAGACTATCCCTAATTTACCTGATGATTTCTATTAGGCCTTTGCTCACTCCTTCTTGCTACATCAAGATAACTTTTGGAGGTGGAAGCTTGAGATGCTTCTCCATTATACCCCAGACCTGTCTTGATTAGAGGGGAATGCTGCACATTGATAATCTCATCCAGAGTTTCAGATCCTTTAACAAATTTGAGATTAAGGGCCTTTATTTTCTCAATTTCTTTTCTAAGGCCAACAATTTCACATTCTAACTTCTCAAGAGATTTTTCCTTTTCATCAAGTTGACATTACAGAGTATCAATGATCACATTCCTTTCTTCTAAACATGTTTTGAGTCTAGAAATCTCTACATAAAATCCATCTATATCTATAGCATCCATGTAATCATCATCTTCAAAGGCCATTAAAAGTTTATAATGATTACCTTGTTCATCTTCATCGCTATTTGATAGTCCATCACTATCTTCATGAGTGTAATAGCTTTTCTTATTTGTATTCTATTTCTTGTTCCATCTAACAGGTTCCTTCCCCTTGTCAATCTTATTCTTATGAGGACATTTGGCAGCATAGTGACCTACTCTTCCACAAGCAAAACATTTGAACGGTAACTTACCTCTGAATCTTCCAGTACCCCGTTGAAGATTTCTGACAAAATTTGATTCTTCTTCTTCTTCTGACACGTGTCCTGACTCATAGTACTCTCATTTGCCTGAAGACTTCAAGGTAGCTACTCTCCCATCTGATGGACCTTCTTTCCTCATTTCATAAGCAGTTAGAATTCCATGCAGCTGTGACATTTTAAGATTTTGTAGATTCTCCTTTTCTTCTATAGCATAAACTTTAGATTCAAATCTAGAGGACAAAGATCATAGAACTTTTTCAACCACAACAGCCTCTTTTATTTCCTCACCCAAATTTTTCATACAATTAACAATCTCATCTACACGAAGAAAATAATTAGCCACACTTTCATCATTATACATCCTGAGATTTTCATACTAAATCCTGACGATTTGAAGTTTTGCTCGTTTTACCTGGTCATCTCCTTCATAGCTTAGAAAAATCTTGTTCCATATCTCTTTTTCGGATTTAAACTGCATTACCTTGACAAATTCTGATTGAGATAGGCATCCGAATAGAGTATTGACCGCCTTTGCATTTGTTTCATATTTCTTCTTCTCAGTCGGATCTGTAGGATTTGCTGATGGAAAAGTATACCCTGTATCTATGATATCCCAGACTTCTATACCAAGAGATTGATGATAGGCAGTAACTCTTACTTTCAAATATACAAAGTTTGTCCCATCAAAAATCGGTGGCCTGATTGATGCTTCCCTCTCGTAGTTGCTCATGATGAAAGATCTTCCTTCAAGCGATCAAGCTTCTTCTGAAGGACCTGCTCTGATACCAATTGTTGGAAATAATATTGAGGGGGGGGGGGGGGTGAATCAGTATTATCAAGCCAATTATTCCTTTTACAAAACAAATGATATATGCTACTTCAGTTAGTTAAACCCGCGTATATACACAACTATGCAGAAGGAAAACCGCGTATACAAAGCGAACTTTTAATTTACTTTATCTTTCTGATGATGATTGTTAATCTGTGTTGCAGAATCAAATAACTGGTAACCAGAGACAGTAAAACAGAACAAAAAGACAATCACACACAAGGACACAACATATAAGGTGGAAACCCAATGTGGGTGAAAACCACCTGCTGCAATTCGTCTCTATCTTCCTTTTAAATTAGAAACTTCTTTTACAATGTACTGGTGCAGTCCTTTACCAGTACGCACGCTGCAACCTGCAGAGAGCTACAACCCTCTCTCGTTCTCTAGCTTCTCCTGGAAGGGAGCTACAACCCCCTTTATCTCTTGCACTAGCCAAGATACTAGTACGTAGGTGCTGACCTACAGAAAGCTACAACCTTCTCTTTCTTCCAGGGACCACGTTTCATAACTTTTCAGACTAGATCCATGAACATCAATCAATCATCATGAATTTCTCCCTCAACCAATCTCCTTTCCATCATTTAGATCTGAATCGAGTAGATACTTCTTTGACAGCTGTACCCAAAACACAGTACCAGAAACCACACACCAAAATTGAACCCAAAACACAGCAGCAATAAACAGAAGAAGCTAAATCACAACTTAAATTATATATGCTTTTCAATAACATGCAACATGTGCGCATACGCTTCTGTGTTTCGAACAACATGCGTATACGCTGTTTTCATTCACTGAACCAGCGTGTATACGTGCCTTCGCTTCACTGAACTGCGTACAGATCTATAAAGGATAATTCGCTCTTTCAGATATTCAAAACGCTAATTAACCCAGATTATCATTGTTATAGATCAAGCAAGCACCACATATGATAGACCAAAATCATACAAATATATTATCATTCAAGCTTAAAGATTATGACCCATCAACAGAACTTATCCTTCTTTTTTGCGTTAGGTTCTTCCTTTCTTCAGATCCATATCTACACCATAACCCAATCAGATCTACAATTTTATCAGATTTTCAATGATAATTCAGATGATCATTTGCCACAAGATCTCTTTCCTCTTTTAAAGTCTTAGGCCTTCCACAATACCACGGTCCAAAACCATAACATTTCAATACCATGAACCCAAAACTAGGGATCAACACATCTGACGAGAGGCCATGATCCAAAACCATGGGCTCAAATCCCAAGGACTAACTACCATGGACCAAGAGTAAGTTCCCCAACATATACACGTTTTTGTAACGTGTAAACCGCGTGTATACGCGTCTTCATCAAGATGCACCTGCGTATATGACTTTTTCTTCTTTGTGAGTTCCTGAACTAAGATCTGTCACCAAGGTGAGTTTCCATCAAGGACAACATCAGAGCCATAGCATCAAACCTATGCCATAATGCCAACATAAACAGATCCATAGTTGATCTTTCCATCCAAGAAATAGTGGGGACCAATTAGTAAGAAGGAAATTCAGTGACAAAAATATTTTTTGACTTTTGAATTTTATGCAAATTTTTTGTTAGGTTGAAACAATCTAACATGGTCTCTGGCATGACATAGACGTGACACTTGTATGTCCTATGGGTAGGCTTCGACATGTCATGCATGATGATCAACTACTTGGGTTTGCAGCAGTAGCAAGGGTTGTGGTAGCTACCAAAGAGTGGGATGACACTCAATGTTTATACGAGGCTACTAGGAACCTCAAAGGTCCTACTATGGGTGTGCCACCTCTTCCCGTGAGGGAGATATTGATCCACTTGCAGCAACACACAATGGGTGTACAGAAGAGGTTTTTGGTACCTCTTAGGAGGATAGCTAGGGTTGTGATATGCTACCACGATCAACAGGAGTAGAAAATAGGTGATAGTCATAGGGTGTAAGTGCCAGGCTTAATGAAGCCATTTCATATAAAATACCTTATTTTTTGCATGTTTCTTTTAGGTACAAGACTTGAAACAATAACTATATATATATATAGCTATTGGAATTATTTCTTTTATTTGATTTTTTTTATGTAAAATTTTCAATGAAAATGCACATACATGCATGTGAATAAGATAAATGTGAAAGATGACATTATAATACATAGTTTTCTAATGAATCAACTAACGCATTAGATTCTCTTAGAATGTGTTCATAAGTAAGATACTCAAAACTACGTTCCAAAATTATAACTATTAAAAAATTACACAATAAAATTGGATTACGAATATGATAATGATTGTTCAAAGGCATAAAAACTAGTTGGGATTCTAACCGAATCACCAAATTTGAAATTCCAATAGATATAGCCTCTATGAAAAGTTTGATGATAAACATATACTCAGCAATATTGTTAGTAGTATGACTAAGGAAGATCCCTCTAAAACTAAGTACCTCTAAATAATTTGTGTAAAGTTCCCAAGTAGTTGATGCAATGTTCCATGTGTGATCACCGACACCATTTGCATATCCAACGTATGGCAAGGGTGAAGTTGAATGATATGAAAAAAGAGAAACATGCATGAGATAAATAGCCAAATATATCACAAATAAACCAAGCACACCAAAAAGAAACAAAAATTATATACAAAAATTATAAAGCATACACTTAGTGCATGACTAACCATAATACCTTTTCAGAGAGAGCTTGTTATAGCACTCAACGAACGAGATTCCATCACAATCCTAAATTTTATAGGCTCCTTTAGAAAGGACCTTAGTGAAAATTTAGGTACTGATCCACAATGTTTGAATTTTTCTTGGCCCCAAGAGGTCGTGCTTTTGATCGTACACTAAAATAAGATCACCCTCTTGGTAAGAACATGGCTTAACTCATTTTTCATATTGATCCTTAACTCCATGTTTGTGTGCTTCAAGTGCGAGTGTAACATCTCAATGATTCTCATCCAAAATATGTAGTGATAACAAGCATTCCTCTTTGGCAGTAATACTGAGAAAGAGTTTAACATTGAGTTTGAGCAATGAGATATAACACTCGATTAGAAGGACTACTTCCAGACCATTAAAAAGTTGAAATGGTGTAAATCCTGTAGTAGTCTCGACTGATGTTCAATATGCCCAAAGTGAAGAATATAATAACATTATGTGCTAGCTGGTCTTTTGATTGACTCCTAACTGGGAGATCATGGTCTTGAGGACACCATTAATAGCTTCGACCTGGCCATCAGCTCGTGGGTGGTAGGAAGAGGAATGATAATGGAAAAAACCAAGCATAGAGGTTAAGTTAGACATCAAGTGATTCTAAAAATTTGATCCATGGCCTGTAATTATTATGCAAGGCATACCAGAGTGGTTTACTACGTAATTAAATAGGAATAATTCAATAGTCTCTCTATCGGCCTTATAAGTAGGAATGCCTTCGGCCCATTTCATGAACTAGTCGGTAGTGACAACGATGTAACTGTGACCATTAGATAATGTGATATTGCAAGTGATGAAGTCTATTCCCCATTTAGAGAAAGGACCAACAACAAGTAATGAGTGCAGGGTAGCAAGGGGCATGCAAATTTTTTTTGTATATATTTAACAAGGGTGACACTACTGGATTGCAATGAAGCAATATTTGAACAAAGCTAGCCAGGAGCATCCTATAGGAAATATTTTTAGTGAAGTAGCCATGATCAAATGTTTACCATCACAAGCCCCAACATGGAAGTCATTAAGAACATGTTCTGCTTCATCATGTGTGAGACAACATTGATGAACTGAGTCAACACCATGACAATACAAGGTATCATTTAGCACTATGTAGTGCTTTGTTTGGTGGTGAATGCAGCGACAATCATATTTCTATAGATTTCAGAGGAATCATTGGGTATGAAGATACATAAGGATATCTATGTATTAGGAGTCAAAAGAGTCAACCATATAAATTGATTCCTTTGGCATTAGATCATGTGCTACCTGATCTGTGTCAAATCTGGGAAGATCTGATAAGAGTTCAATGAGAACTAAATACTTATTTTACTTAGTGGTGTGAAGGCCAAATCAAATTCCTAGAGCATAACTATATGCTTGGAACACTTACCTCCAATAATTTAATGAAACAAAATATGTCTCGTAGGGTTCTTTAGGGAAATGACATTAGTTTTACATAAAAGAATATAATTCCAAAAGTAGTTGACAGTAAAAAATACTACCAAATAAAGTTTCTCCACATGTGAATACCTAAGCTCAGGTCTAGCTACACCTTTCTAAAGTCAATATCACATGTTCACTATGATCATTTTCTTCTTGAACTAGAACCATACCAATGAAGGATGACAAGGTTGTGAGGTTTAATAAAATTTCATGTGAGTAGTCAGGGGAACTCAGAAGTGGGGTTGAAGTAAGAGATTTTTTCAAGGCATCAAAAGATATTTGATCCTGATTGTCCCACAAGAGAGGAACTCCTTTCTTCAATAAGCACGTGAAATATTTTGTTAATTCAACATATTTGATAATGAAGTGGTGTAAGAATTTTGCCTTACCTTGCAAACTTTGGAGTTGAGAAATTGATTTTGATGGGGACAATTACTTAATCGCCTAAAAAATTTTGGGATCAACTCATATGCTATGATTTGATACAATGAATCCAACCAAATGCCTAGATTTGACAATGAACATGCACTTTTGTGGATTTAGATAGATGTGGTAGAACCAAAACTTAAGAAAGGTAGCTCAAAGATGAGCTAGGTGTTGTGCCTAATGCTTGGAGTAAGTAGGAACATCATCCAAATAAACTTGAGCAATCTATCTGATGTCATGAAAAGCAAAGTCCATCGCCCTCTGAAAAGTGGTTCCTACATTCCTAAGTCCACACAGAAGTTTTCAGTATGCAAAAGTACTCAAAGGAAAAAGAAAGAAAGTTTTATGTTGATTGACTGGTTTGATAGCGATATGGTTGTAACCCAAGAAGCCATCCATGAAGGAAATTGATCCACATCTAGCACAATCATCGATAATTTGGTCAATGAACAAGGTAGGATAATTTTCTTTGGTACAAATAATGGTCAAATCATGATAATGGATACATACCCTGATGGTTCCTTTTTTTTTTCAACATGAACCAGGTTAGATACCCATTTCTTCAAGGGAAAGCGATAGATAAAACTAACTTTCAACAACTTTTCAACTTTTATCCTGATGGCAACTATGTTTTTAGGGTGGATTGGCCAAATTATTTGCTAGACGAGCTTGGAATCCATGTAAGTCTTGATCTCATGCTTGAAAATAGATGGATCTATGCCAGGGATTTCCTCATAAGACCAAAAAAAATTGCAAAATTGCTTAAATAGGCAAGTGAAACTTCCAATATCCTCGAGAGTGTAGTCCGCTTCAATCTAAAACTTTTCCACGATAACTATCTTGATTACGATATTGACAAGGAAAGTATTCAAGATATTACCTAAGTTACCTTTCATATCCATCTCATGAATAGTCATGTGGAGGGAAGGAACAGTCTCAGGATGATTAAAAGGTAGTATTTCTAGAGAATCTTCATTAAAGCTAAATGGGCAAGATACTAAGAGACAATGATGAAAAAATTCCCAAGGCTTATTTTCTAGAGACATGATCTCCATGATGGCCTCATCTGAAGGTAAGAATTCATTAAGGAAATCAATAGAGGGAGAAGTGATGAGAGAACTAGAGGTACCATCAGTCATAACCAAAGAATACAAAGAGTTAGATGAAAATTGAATAGTTTAATAAGAAATTTCCCCTATTGACAATGACATATTCTCTCCACAAGAATCAATGGAAGTAGTTGGGAGGATCCAAATATCTGTTTTTCCATTCAAAATAGTAGAGACCGTTGACATGGTTAGTGGAACCTCAGGTGGTGGGAGAGGAAAAAACCTGAGCAAGGAACCCTTTAGAAGACTATAACCAACACTGACATAAAAGTCAGGTATGCCACCCACTAAAAGAATGTATTTGCTAGGTAAAAGGTGAAAATCATGGGCACAAAAGGAAAATTTATCCATAGTTATAATTTTCCCATCCAAATGGAAAAGGATGAGATGAAATACATATGAAACATTGACAATCATAGAATAGGTCAAACTATGCCCAAAAAGCATATTGTAGTCAACATTGTGATCTACGACTTCAATATCCATCATTACAGTTTTCCCAGCAAGAGTGATGGGGTAGCTGGATGGATATCCCTTTGGGATGAAAATGTGGCCATTAAAATATTTAATGGAATTTGAAAGAGGTGAAAGAGTGGGTGACCCTAAGGTAAGTTGACAAGAAGTATCCATGACACAAGTTGACACCCTTTCATCAATAATGGTGTAGTGAATGGATTTGCCTTTATTTATAATTTGCACTTGTAATTCAAGCTAATGGTAGAGGGGTGGTTTACTTTTCTCCATGTAAAAAATTTCTAGATTGGAATGTTAGGATCCATCCCACCTATGATCGAAAGAAATCTTTTTGTCTTTCTACAAAATATTGTAATATTTTGAGTGTAGACATAACAAACGGTGCTTGTGCCCATCCTCTACAATAATGTAGTTCTGGGTAGCATAGGTGGATGGATGATGTGTCATACATTGAAGTGTCCCCTTTGGGGTACGAATCACAGGGTTAGAAAAATGCCTTTTGATATATAGACCATTTGGTAGCAGTGGCATGGAACTTGAGGAAATACCTAAAGTGTTTAGGACAAGATTTCTGTATTTTTTGGCTCGTTGTTGTAAATAAACTATTTCAAAGGTGTAACCGGCTGATGATCCTTCTCCAGGACGAGGGGAATGTAAGCTTCCATTTCCCCCTTTTTTTGGAGAATTTGACATCTATGGATAAACACTAATTCACTGGACAATTAGTTGTGCCTAGAACAACAATTTAAAGTGTTTTAGACTTTCTCTATAAGAAATATATAAGAAGAGAGTATAGAAGGCCTACCTGTGGTTATGGTTTCCTCTCGTCTCCCTTGTATTGATTCCGTCGCTCCTTCCCGTACTTAATTCATTTGAAAAGTACCTTGTCAACACAACAAAAGATGAAAAATGATCAAAGCATACGATCCATTGAATATAAATGAAAGGAATCAAAAGAAATTCATACATATAACGATTATGAAAGAACACATTATATGGAAAAAGGTTCAAACACTTTATTAGATAGAAGAAGGAATTACAACCATCAGTGTCTGATTCAAAGACATTCCTCCGGCTTGGATCCCATCCACATCACATCAAAAGCAAGACAAGCTTGTGGCATCACATCATCTTCTCCAAAGTAAAGTCTTATAGCATCATTATCTCCTTACAATTCAACATAATCCAACACCTGATCAATTAGATGAGTGGTCAATTTATAGGAAGATGATGGAGGGTTTCTCATTAATGGTGACATTGAATGGCATTCCATACTTAGAATTAGTTCCATTGAGGAAGGGATGAGAGGATACGATGATCCTTAACTCATTCCTCATCCATTTTCAAGCTCATAGGAGTTGATAAGACAGGGAAACTTCTAGATGACTCCAAAACATAAGAATATTCCCCAAACCCTATGTGAATTTCAGTCATTCTTGCCCAAAGTAGGTGAAAGGCAGCCTAAGTGCTCTATAGAGCACCCTAGAATTGGACTTAATTGCTCTGTAGCACACCTTCATAATGGCTTACCTGCACTGGTCCTTCTAGAGGCAATTTCTAGATGTCTTAGGTCATGAAACTTTCTCGGAAGGAGGCATTCAAAGGGGTGACTCATTTAGGGCATGTAGTAACTGAAATTAGGGTTTTATGAGACCTAAAACACTAATCTGAATGTTGGGATTTGATGTGCCCAAATGGATCTATAACAGCTTCCCCCTAAAGCATGAAGTCAAAAAAATGCCAATGTCGAATGAAATGCTTTACGATGTGATGAGGTATCGAAGTGGAAGGTGACCTACATCAATTACAATACATATTTCATGATATTTGATTTTACATGAATCATTGAGGGAAGGCATACCCATGCTCAGCTCATAAACTTTCATTACATGTACATAAACAATCGTCTACAGATATAGACCCATGATCAGAATGACTATCAATGTAAAGCCATTTTACATATGATTTAGTACTCCTGATATCACAGCCCGGATGGATGAAAATAGATTCAGGGTATTCAATATTGTTCAAACATTTGCTCAAGTACAAGTCTAGAAATGTGAATATGTGATCTGAAGTTGAACATGGGAAGACACCATCTGATTACCAGTCGATGATGTAAGTTGTTAACAGATGCGAGAGAAATCACCGATAATGATAATTATCCTCAAGGTACTATAGTACATTTTACATGGTGTGAATGGATGATTTGATGTCCAACACAATACAAAGTATTTTTGTCGAAGGCTATTGATGTATGCCTATTGCCGAAAGTGAGAAACCAACCATTGATGCATGCAAGACCCAAGGTACTGAATGGGTGTTTCTAGGTCAATTTCTTGAATAATGAGTTGATGTTGACAAGAAGCGACTCATCGTAGGAGGGCCTTGATGTATCCCACATCAACAACACGAAATGAGTGTAGTGATTTTAGAGATGGAATTTGGCTGACGACACAAGGTTCAGGAATGGCGGTCATGAAAATGGAGGTTTATGGTATTGCAAAAGATGGATTTTGACTGGATGACTTCTCTTGAACATGTCAGCGACACTAAAGTGAATTGGTAGCATTGACACAAAGCGAAGTGATGGATGGTATGATAGACCAATGATATGATAACCATCAAGCTAATAACCCAACCCAGATAATCACGGTGATGGAGTGAAGGTGTCATGTTCAAGAGTGACCTGCTACCACAAAGTGGTTTTCCCTTTTTTCCAATTTCCCTAGTAATTTTTGACCAGTACCTTTTTATTTTTATCAAGATTGAGGAGGATAACATATTCTTGTTGTATAATTTCACCCTTCGGGCGAATCCATCACTATTTGATGTTTTAATGAGTCTAGCGAAGGTGAAACTCAGTCTTTTCTAGATGGACAAGTTTGTCGCTATTTGATGTTTTTAGCGAGTTTAATGGAAAATATAACTCAGTCCTTTTCATGTTTAGAGAGTTTGAAAAGGTACAAAAAGAAAACGCCACAAGTTATTTTTCGTAAATTTATCTCTCAAGTATGAAAAAGTGTAAAATAACACAAGAGAGATATCTTTTCCAATCCGTTAACAAGGTGGAAAGGACAAGCGCTCGACAATCTTTTCATATTTAGAGAGTATGAAAAGAGCTTAAAGATGACTCCATTTTGAGCAACGGGTGGTGTCTAGGGTAGAAGCTGGTTCCACTGACATTGGAACTTCTTAAAAAATGTTGATTTATGCGAAGAGGCTAACTAATAAGACCACACATTGTAACTGTTCCTCAAAAAAGGTATAACAACCAAGTGAAAGTGTATGATTGGCCAAAGCGATGGTGGTGATAGAATGAAACAACCAAGGCTCATCTGATAGAAAAGGTTGATAGAATAGAAATCACAAGGGCTAAAATGGAGATGGGTTCATTTCTATAGAAGCTTGAACCATAGGGAACTATGCTTGGATTCAATTTCATGTTTAAACAAGCTTGAAACGATAAAACTATGCTTGGATGCAGTTTCATTTTTAGACAAGATTGAAACGAAGAACTATACTTGAATTCAGTTTCATTTTTACAAAATTTTGAAGAAAAGAACTATGCTTGAATTTGGTTTACATGTCCCCAGCATGATGAAAATGAGAGTCTCCTGTAACCAGATGGAAGTTGTTGCAGTGAAGCAGGATGGTTATCCAACACTTTTTTGCTTCGTCCTGATAGGGACAAAGGTGAATGGGGTGATTCCCTTCACATAACCTACAGGAAAACTTAACAATTAGGTACATGCCCGCCAAGCATCATTACATTCACCCAACTAGACTACTCATGGCTATCAGGTGGATGGAATGAAGGTTCATTTACGAGATCAAATGAAAGAATCGACTGGGATTTTACGAGATCTAACCAAAGACTCGACATGGAACTTGCTCCAAACGACCTTGTTTCATTTTTTAGTGAGCTTGACACAAGACAAGAAACTCTGCTCATATTGGACCAAGAACTATCCTCGTACCCTTGGTTTCATTTTTTAACGAGACACAAGACAAGGAACTATCCTCATACTCCTTGTTTCATTTTTTAACGAGCTTGACACAAGACAAGGAACTATGATCATGGGAACTGTTTCATTTTTTAATGAGGTTGACACAGTAAAAGAACTATCCTCATATTCCTTGTTTCATTTTTTAACAAGGTTGACACAAGAACAGGAACTATCCTCATACCCTTGATTTCATTTTTTAACGAGGTTGACACAAGACTAGGAACTATCCTCATGGGAGTTGTTTCATTTTTTAATGAAGTTGACATAGTAAAAGAACTATCCTCATAGACCCTTGTTTCATTTCTTAATGAGGTTGACAAAATACAAGGGATTATCCTCATTAGTCGATCACAACTCATAAGAGGTCATTAAGGAGAGCTCTAGTTCCAACGCCCCTGGTACATGATGTACAACATCACTGGATTGATCATCAGTTGATGTAGGTATGGAATGGGTTGCCACATAATTAACCTATGGTGGGGATGATAACATTGGTACAAAAGGACCATTTAGGGAGTGTTATCTCAAAGTAACTATTTCAAACCAAGCTTTTGACTAAGGCTTAGCCTCCTTAGCCTAAGAGGGATCTCTCAACGGGGTTTATGATTTTTTATTAATGATAAGATGGCTAACTCTTGTGATGTAACAACATAGACAAATATAGTGGCTGGATAAACATTTTGTAAGTTCCCATTGGGCTTATGGAGTCAATCAAGCTTCTGTAAACAATGGCACTATCTTTGCATAGAAGTCAGGGAACTTAGCATTTAAATGTTCAGAATACAACTTATATGAAACCACAGTTCACACATGCATACAGGAAATCAGAGCACAATCAGTGAATTCTGAGTGATTATGCATCCATGCAACTGAAAAAAGACATTAAGGGAAGAACAAAACACATATTCTGAACATGACAAATCCTTTGTGAATCCTGAGAAGAAAAGTAGATCCTTTGTATTACTGAAAATGGTCTTTACATAAGCTAAAACAGTACTTTCTGTTATCAAATCTCCAACCCTTGTTACATTGTTGTCTCAGCTATAAATAATCCTTATTCTAACTAATTCGAGTTTCCTCCTCTAGCATGAGGGGAATTTTAACTCGATCCTTATCTCTAAAGATACTTATCAACTATTTAACTGTCTATTTAATACAAATAAACTGCTGACTGTAACTTTTAAAAAGTCCTAAATAGATTATGACTCTAACTCCATCTTCATGCCATAGTGGCTACTCCTCGTCCTTTGACACCTGGTTCCCTTTATATTTGGCTGAGCTGGATATTAAATATGCCATATTGGCCTTTAAGCGATGAATCCCTATCTGCCCGTGGTATTCGGAGATGTCCCCTGTATCTCAGCTTCTTTATTCCATAATTTTCTCGAACATGAACAACACCTTTTTGAGTCTTTAATATCCCAAAGAATGGAACGTGGCCATGTTTCAGATATGTTGTAGGCTGTGGTGATGGATAGGTGTGCCTTTTTCAAAAACTCCCGCTCATAAAATCAACTGCCTGTCTGCGTTTTTTAAAAAACATCATCTACAGCAGTTTCGTAGCGCGCTACGAAACTGCTGTTTTATTTAAAACAGTTTACTTTTTTAACCCGAGAGCTCATATCATCCAACCATCGGTTGCCAAAAACTCCCTTTGATGCTTCACATGTGTAGCATGGATTTAAACATCTTCAAAACACTAAGATTTAAGAAAAATTAGCAAAATTGGGAACGAAATCTTTCCAGAAAAGTGAATTCATTTATTAGGTACCCGACTTAGCTCTGCCTTCAGGTCTTCAACGGCTTTCTTCAGTTGGTTTATTTCTTCCTCAACTGCTTCTATTTGGCTTTTCATGGCTGCCACATAATCTCCTTGAGATGTGATGGCTGCTTTAATTTTGCTGCGTTTTTGCTGAGGTCATGTTCCTTTCCCTTTTTCCTCTGTTTTGGGCAGTGCTTCCTGTACCTGCTGGAAATTCCTAGTCATGGGTCTTCTTGGTTTGCAAACAAATTCCTGGGCTGGCTCATCAAACTTAAGCCTTTTTGAGGCCTTTGTTTTCTTAACCTTTACCTGTGGTGATTGTGTCAAATCAATCTCAATCGGTTTAGACTCTTCTAACTCAATAGCCTGTAATAGATCATTTAGGCTTGCCTTAGACACAGGGCTCTCTTCGATAACTATAGATTTGCATTTCTCTTTATTAATCTGGCTTCTTGTCCTCACCCTTCTGACTGCTTCAGGTTTATTTACTTTGGGTACAGTCATCTTTCCCTGAGTCTTCTCCTTTGTTGTTTTCTGAGGCTGTTTTTGAATGACTAACGGCTTCACTGGTTTTGGTGGCTGTGGTTTGGTTTTCTTTTTAGCTTTTGCCTCCCTTTGAAGCTCAGCTATTGTAAACTCTCTGGCTGGTTGAGGAGTAAGACCAGTTTTACTTTGGAAACCAACCATAAATATAAAAGAATTCCAGTCTCGGCCTATCTTCTGGAGGCTATCTAGAATCAACAACTTAATCAGGCCATGGTGAAATAAAGAGGTTTCACAGTCCTCTTTCCTGAGCTGCACCTTATCACACATTTTACTTAGACTGTGAAATAAATAAAATGGAATGTCTATGGAGACCTTCCCGGTAAAATGCAGGAGCAGTTTGAAATGATAAGGATAAACCTTATTGTATCTTCCCTCACAGGTTAAATACTTCTGAATGCAGGTAAGAAGAAGAGCATAATGTTCCTTGAGATAGAACCTAGGCACTGCTTTTGTATAATCCTCATTTACATATGCTTCTTTTAAGAACTCCTTACAAGGATTTATATCAAATTTAAAGTTTTTAAACCATTCTTCCTGGCCTCTTGGTATCTCGGTCACAACAGCTATTGCTTCTGGAGAAACCGATATCTCTAACATGGCAACCTTTGAATTCAAACCAGTAAAATTAAGTGCAAACTCTTTTGTTACCTGTGCATGCTCTCCTTGCAGCTTTTTACAAAATCTCCAGCACCCGGCATCTTTAAACGCCTTCTTCACGCCTTCATCTCTCAAGGTTATGTCTAGGCCTTCAAGTTCATTCCTTTGGCATTTACCGGACCTGTGCTCCTTTCTCTCCATCTTCACATTGAAATTTTCACGGCCAAATTATTACATGGAAATTCTCACAGCCAAATTCTAACTTGGAAATCTTCACAGCTGAATTCTAACTTGGAAATCTTCACAGCCGAATTCTAACAAGTCCGGTCGAGATGATTCACCTCCCTTTTTAACATAGCCTTGCTTGTGATCAAGCTTGCTTGAACAGCCTCGCTTGAAATTCAAATTTGGAACATGATTGGTTACTCATGCCACCTTCACGACCATAATTAAGGACTATGCACGGTAAAATCTCTTGGGAATGAGATTTCCGTGCATATCAGAAATCTATTGGTGGAGGAGCGGTCTATTGGTGGAGGAGCGACAAGTGAACGTTCAGACATGATTTCAAGAGGTCCTTAGACTGGCATGAATGGACGGACATGCTGAATCACCTATGGACTTGACATTTCAGGAAAGATTCGCTGCGGAATGCACGAATCCATGATTTCGCAGCGCTGTTAGTTATATTTTTTAATGATGCGCTGCGAAATGGCTTAATCATTACACGCTGCGAAACTGCTAGACTATGATTGCGCTGCGAAATGGGCCAATAAGACTGTGCTGCGGAATCACTAAAGGACAAGGTGACTTGGCATAAACAAGACATGACTTATGGAATAATGATGAGTGGAAAAAAGCAAATAGGAGCAAAGTTTAATTTAAGCTTAAAAACCTTTAAAACTCTGATTCCTAAGTGAGGCAAATAAAAATGGAAACAGGTTAAACATAAACCTTTGTCATCGGACTAGGGCATGTAACTGTATGCATTAAACCTTTAGTTCTAAGTGATAACAGTGGCTCCACTTTGGATAGTGTGCTCCTGTAGTACACTAAGAACTCGTAGGTCCAGTGGCTTATCCATTTCCTGAAAACATAAGCAGAGTTGACAAGCATTCCTTTTAGCTTTGTGGGCCTTCACCTCGGGCTTAATCTTCTTGTTCAGCTTGTCAATTATTTACAACAAGAAAAACTAGTAAAACGGTTATGTACAATGTTTGTGAGACACTTGGTCGAAATTCAATCAATTGTAATGCTTTAGGAACCTGCCATTAACAGGTCCTCCAGCATATGGTGTTCCATCAATCTCCTGCAAAATATAGGTGTTATTCCCATGGAAAGTAGAAATCTGATACGGCCCTTTCCACAAATTTTCAAACTTACCATGTTTACCCTTCTCCTCAATTCTGGCTTCCCATTTCAGGACTTTGTCATTAATCTGAAATGTAACCTCTTTGATCTTTTTGTCAAATGATCTTTTGACCCTGTTTTGGCTTTGTTGATGACCTTCAAACACCTCGTTCCTTTTTTCCTGCAAAGCTATGAGCTTATTTATCCTTCGGTATATAGCATTTGGCTCCTCTTCTAATCCTTGAATCAACTTCATTACTGGTACTCCAAGAGATGTTGGAAATATAGCCTCTGTCCCATACACAAGCTCATATGGTGATGTCCCAATGGATCTTTTTGTGCAAATCCGATCAGCCCACAAGGCATATTTCAGTTTCAAATGCCAAACCTTTTTATTTTCTTGTAGCAGCTTTTTAATGATTCTCACAAGACTCTTGTTTGAAGACTCAACTAAACCATTTCCCTGTGGATAATAAGTAGTGGAATGTCCAAGGGAAATGTGATATTGATGACAGAAATTAATCATTCTTTTGGACTTGAAAGCTTGAGCATTATCTGTAATGATCTTGATTGGGCAACCATATATTATCATTTTCTAAGAAAGAAATAATCACTGAATCATTTGCTTGCCTTGTGGGTATTGCCTCTATCCACTTTGTAAAGTAATCGGTAGCTGTGAGAATCCAGCGATGCTGTCCTGATGAGGGAGGGTGGATTTCCCCTATAAAATATAATCCCCACTGCTGGAAGGGTGATTCAACATAAATAGGAACCAAGGGCATTGGCATGAGCTTTCTCTTCCCTTCGAAGACTTGACATTCATGGCATGTGGCTATCTTTTTATAAATATCTCTGAACATGGTTGGCCAAAATAGCCAGCTCTTAAAAGCTTGTTTGCAGTGGCTTTCCAATAGTGATGACCTCCGCAATATCCCTTATGAAACTCATCAATTATTGTATCATCTTCTTCTTCAATGAGACACTTCAATAATATCCCTCTTGCATCTTTCCAAAACAAATTTTGGTCATGCACAAAATATATGAGAGATTTTAACTTGGTAAACCGAGCTTTGGATTTTGATAGGTTATCTGGGGCTCTATTATGCTGCAAAACAAATGTTACATCCTTATACCATTCTGAAATCAAGAATTTTTCATTAATTTGGACTATCTCTTCTTCATTTTCAGAAATTTCTGAGATTTCTGTGTTTAAATTAATATCAATACAGTCCAGATTTGACTGGGTCAACAATTTGGCTAGTCCTTGACCTTTTACCAATTTGGTGGGTTTGATCTCAATATCATACTCCAACAGCTTTGCTATCCACTTTCCCCTTTTTCCATCTGGATCAGCTTGTGTCAGAATATCTTTTATAACAGTATTTGGCATGTATGCAACAATGTGAGAGTGCAAAACATAAATCCTGAAATCCTTAACTTCTTTCACCAATGCATAAGCTTGTTTCTCTAGGATATTATATTTCAATTCAGAATTAGCCAATGTTTTGCTAAAGAAAGAAATAAGTTGTTCAGTACCTTGATTTCCTTTTTGCAATAAAACTCCAGCAATTGTGTCATCAGAAGCAAATGTGAAGATCAGAAACTCCTTGGTAAAATCCGGGCTGATGAGGACTGGTGCTTGAGTAAGTGATTTCTTGATCTTTTCAAATGATTCCTTTGCTTCAGCTATCCATTTAAAATCTGCTCCCTTTTTTAACATCTTTTTTATGTTCTTGACTACTTCAGCAAAGTTAGGGATGAATCTTCTAACAAAGTTAACTTTCCCAAGAAAAGATTGAATTTCCTTCCTGCTCCTTGGTAAATCTAACTTTTGAATTGCACTAACTCTATTAGGATCAATCCTAATTCCCTCTTCATAAATAATATGCCCAAGTAGTTTGCCAGAAGTTAAAGCAAAAATACTTTTGGTTGGGTTTTAGTGAAATACCAAACCTCCTACACTTTAGTAGGACCCTTTCAAGGTGTTTTAAGTGGTCTTCTTCCTTCTTTGAAAAAACTGTGATATCATCAAGATAAACCACCACTGATTTTTCCTTTTCTTCAGCAAAAGCAATATACATTGCCCTCTGGAAAGTTGCTCCTGCATTCATGAGGCCAAAGGGCATTTTTGCGTACATGAATGTTCCCCATGGTGTAGTGAAAGCAGTCTTCTCCTGATCATCTGGGTAGACAAGAATCTGATTGTACCCTGAGAAGCCATCAAGCATAGACATCCTTTGTGAGCCAACAATGTTTTGCAAAATAAAATCCATTTTGGGGAGAGGGTAATTATCTTTTAATGAAGCTTTGTTTAAATTCTTGAAGTCTATGCAAATTCTGATCTCCCCATTCTTTTTTCTGACTGGTACCAAGTTAGCAAGCCAATTTGAGAATCTAATTGGTACAATAATTTTGGCATCAAAAAGCTTTTTCACTTCTTTTTCAATCAGAGGCATTAAAAGAGGATTAATCCTTCTTAGCTTCTGCTTAAAAGGCTTCTCATTTGGCTTAATAGGGATGGTATGTTGTATGATTGAAGAATCATATTGTTTCAAATCAGCATAGCTCCATGCAAAAACATCAATGAATCTTTTCATCATCTCAACATATTTGATCTTCATATCAGCTGGAAGGAACTTTGAAATCTTCACCATCTTAGGCATAACTGAGTCACCTAAATTACAGTTTTCTACTTCCTCCTCATTAGCTTGTAATCTTGGTGCTTTGAACACATCATTTTGATCAAACAATTTTTCCAAGGGAATGAGGCCCTTTGGGATTAAATTGTTTTGTAACTATAAAACTTCAGGACTTTCTTTTGACTCTATCAACATGTTCTCTTGATCTATCTGACTGTGCTCAAACTCTTCCTTTAATTCAATAAAATTTCTAAGATGCTGATCATCTTCAAAAACTTGCCAGTTTATGATATTATCCGGTATGATTGGTCTATGGCGAACCTCCACTTCATAACCATCAGAAGAGTGCTTAGGAATAATAAATAGGCTGGCTGAAACGGCAAGAGAGTCTGCAATAGAGTTTTGGTCTCTAGTTTTGATGCTAAAAGAGTAGGTTTGAAAATTTTCTAACATGTCCAACACTAAATTTCTGTATGCTCTCATTCTTGCATCTTTGGTTTGATATGAACCTTCTATTTGTTTGATTACCAACTCAGAATCTCCACAAACAACAATGTTTTTGGCCTTCAACTTTATCAAAGCTTCCAAACCTAAAACTAGAGACTCGTACTCAGCCATATTATAGGTACAGTCAAAGTTTAATTTGTATGAAAGAAACTTACTTTCTTCAGTTGGACTAGTGATCCAAATGCCAGCTCCAGCTCCTTCTTTTCCTGCTGATCCATCAAAGTACAATGTCCAGCAGCCCATGATTTCTTCTTCATCTTCTCGCTGTCCTTCTTGACTCTGATTTTCTGCAGGTTTGTCTTCTAATTCTCTCCCAACTGATTCATTGAAAAGAATGGCTGAACCAAGACCAGTATCACATGAGTAAATAGGAAAATTCTGAGGCTTTTCTTTACTGCTCACCATGTAGGCCATCCTTGTTTCTTGATACAACCTCCTTTGTTCACCAAACACTGGAATGGTAGCATATGTAAGATCCATCTGCATTGTGCCCTTAATCTTTGCTGCCCATGACCTTGAAAGAAGCATTCCAAACTTAGGTGGAATGTCTGCAACAACAACGTCCATAATAGTTGTTTTTGCTGGAATCTGTGTAAGCCCCACAACTAGATCTTTTATCAACCCAATGCAATGGACTCTCTTTGAATCAAAAGAAAATAAATCCTTGTATGGTCTAGTAACCTCTAACCCCAATCTTTCCATGATTACCTTAGGCATAAGATTATGTGATGCTCCTGAATCTAACATAGCATTATGTAGAGTCATATCATGAATGGTAATGCTTATGTAGAAAGGAGGAAACTCTTCATTCTGTTCGTCCTCAAGTCTTGGACCCAAACAGATAATAGGATTATCTTCTTGTACATTTAGGATATCAGCCACTCCAGGTTGTGAATTTAGCATTTCAACAATTTTGCTTCTGTATTTGTCTACCTTGAGAATTTCATTAAAAGGGACTGATATTTTAATTTTTGCAATCTCATTCTCAATACTAAAAACAGAAGTAGTCTTGTCAATTTCTTTTGGAGGAGAAGGAATTTGAATGTCCTTTTTGTCAAGAGGAGGATCATCTTTACCTTCAGCGACCTTTGCTTTTTCCTTTTTATCATCAGCTGTCCTTGAGGTATTCTTTTTAATCTGTACTTTGTTTGCTGTAATAGGAACATCTCTATTCCTAAGTTTATATTGCTTTTGCATTTCAAAAATAGCGTGTTGATTGCCCTTCACAAAATCTGAAGGTTCTTCTTCTGATTTTATCATGCTGGACTCGTCATGTTCCTCTTTGGTCAAGAAAATTCCTGATCCATCTTCATCCAAACAATGAATTGATTCCTCAGGGACTTCAGGTTCATCCTCTTCGTCCACCAAATTCTGTTGGAAAGGAGGCCTTACTAGAAGATTGGCCTGCTGATTTCGGTTATCTCTTGGCCTTTGCTGATTCTGGGATCTTCTGAACTGAGGGTTCCTAAATTGAGGTTCTTGCTGTGCTGGAGGAGCAGAAGCAGTCCCAAGAGCTAATCTATCCATGAATTTCTCCATGGTTTTCATCATGGTTTCAAGCTTGTCTTCTTGAGCTGATGTAGAAGGTTTCTCTTCCTCCTTCAACTTAGACTTTGCCATCTTAGATTTATTAGCAGCAGTCAGGTTCACCTCTACCTTAATTGCATCATTTTGCATGTCAGCAAGAGAGGCAGATTCCCTTTCTCTGAGTAAAAGGGAAAAATCTAAATCAAATGATTCAACATATCTCAACTGTGCCAAAGCTCCAGGAGGTTTCAAATGAGCTGGAATGGAATTATATATTTTGTTAAACCTCTTAGAGAAATTTTGAATTGTTTCCTCTGGAGCTCTCCTAAGATTGTTATATTCTGTAAGGGCTTGAACAAGGTTGGTTCTATTTCCCCATTTCCTTAGAAAGTTGTCTTCAAACTCTACCCAACTATGAATGCTTCCAGCTCTAAGGGCTTTAAACCATTTTCTGACTTCCCCAATAAAAGTTTGAGCAAACAATCTTAGTTTTACATCTTCATCATCCACTTCCTCCCTGTCAATAAAATCATTGAACCTATCCACATGTTCCTCTGCTGTAATATCTTCATCACCTCCCCATGTTGGAATCCTAGCAGCATATTTGCTAGGAAGATCATGTAAAACAGCAGGGAGGGCCAGAGGAGCATACCTAGGAGGTATAGCCATAATGAACTGGGGAGCAGTGACAACAGGTATAGTATGACCAGTGGAAGTAGGTATTGTCTGAGGACTATTTGGACTAACAGAGGCAGAAGACAAAGTATTAATTCGGAAAGGGCTATTTGGACTTTGCAAACCACTGACAAAAGAACTCCAATTTGGGAGAGGTAAACCAGTTTTAGATTTAAGCAAAACTTCAAAAGGATCAAGCTCTTTGAGCTGGTTTAAGTCCTCTTCCTCTAATAACAATTCTGAAGTAACAACCTCCCAAAACTCTTCCTTATCTTTTTCTGACACTAAAGATGAAGTATCAATGCCTCTTTTTTGTAAATCTAGAATAATTCCAATAAGCTCTTCTTCGTTTTCAGACCTCAACAATACTTCTTTAATTTTATCATCAACAATTTTATCTTCAGGACTTCTAGAAAATTCAGGAAACAAAGATTTTGAAATGTTTGAAGTACCTGGTATATCAGAAAATCTTTGCCTGCCCCTGGAGATAATGTTGGGATTATCCACAGGACTAGGTGGGTTTGGGTCAGGATTACTCCTTGTGTATCTTCCTTTCGAAGCCACCTTTTTTAACTTTAAGATTGAATGGAGTCACCAAGGTAGAATGCAGCCTCGAAAACCTTTCTGAGCTCCTGCTACCTTCAGAAGTTCAGCAACATACTTTTTCGGGAATGAGTATCTTCAGGCTCCCAGCAGACGCACCAAAATGTTATCTCAAAATCAAGCCTGATAGGCTGCTGGTCAGGTTGACTCTAAGTAACTATTTCAAACCAAGCTTTTGACTAAGGCTTAGCCTCCTTAGCCTGAGAGGGCTCTCTCAAAGGGGTTTATGATTTTTTATTAATGATAAGATGGCTAACTCTTGTGATGTAACAACATAGACAAATATAGTGGCTGGATAAACATTTTATAAGTTCCCATTGGGCTTATGGAGTCAATCAAGCTTCTGTAAACAATGACACTACCTTTGCATAGAAGTCAGGGCACTTAGCATTTAAATGTTCAGAATACAACTTATATGAAACCACAGTTCACACATGCATACAGGAAATCAGAGCACAATTAGTGAATTCTGAGTGATTAGGCATCCATGCAACTGAAAAAAGACATTAAGGAAAAAACAAAACACATATTCTGAACATGACAAATCCTTTGTGAATCCTGAGAAGAAAAGTAGATCCTTTGTATTACTGAAAATGGTCTTTACATAAGCTAAAACAGTACTTTCTGTTATCAAATCTCCAACCCTTGTTACATTGTTGTCTCAGCTATATATAATCCTTATTCTAACTAATTCGAGTTTCCTCCTCCAGCATGAGGGGAATTTTAACTAGATCCTTATCTCTAAAGACACCTATCAACTATTTAATTGTCTATTTAATACAAATAAACTGCTGACTGTAACTTTTAAAAAGTCCTAAATAGATTATGACTCTAACTCCATCTTCGTGCCATAGTGGCTACTCCTCGTCCTTTCACACCTGGTTCCCTTTATATTTTGCTGATCTGGATATTAAATATGCCATATTGGCCTTTAAGTGTTGAATCCCTATCTGCCCATGGTATTCGGAGATGTCCCCTGTTTCTCAGCTTCTTTATTCCATAATTTGCTCGAACATGAACAACACCTTTTTGAGTCTTTAATATCCCAAAGAATGGAACGTGGCCACGTTTCAGATATGCTGTAGGTTGTGGTGATGGACAGGTGTGCCTTTTTCAAAAACTCCCGCTCATAAAATCAACTGTCTGTCTGCGTTTTTTAAAAAACATCATCTACAGCAGTTTTGTAGCGCACTACGAAACTGTTGTTTTATTTAAAAAAGTTTACTTTTTTAACCTGAGAGCTCATATCATCCAACCATCGGTTGCCAAAAACTCCCTTTGATGCTTCACATGTGTAGCAGGGATTTAAACATCTTCAAAACACTAAGATTTAAGCAAAATTAGCGAAATTGGGAACGAAATATTTCCAGAAAAGTGAATTCATTTATTAGGTACCCGGCTTAGCTCTGCCTTCAGGTCTTCAGCGCCTTTCTTCAGTTGGTTGATTTCTTCCTCAGCTACTTCTATTTGGCTTTTCATGGCTACCACATAATCTCCTTGAGATGTGATGGCTGCTTTACTTTTGCTGCTTTTTTGCTGAGGTCGTGTTCCTTTGCCTTTTTCCTCTGTTTTGGGCAGTGCTTCCTGTACCTGCTGGAAATTCCTAGTCATGGGTCTTCTTGGTTTGAAAAAAAATTCCTGGGCTGGCTCATAAAACTTAAGCCTTTTTGAGGCCTTTGTTTTCTTAACCTTTACCTGTGGTGATTGTGTCAAATCAATCTCAATCGGTTTAGACTGTTCTAACTCAATAGCCTGTAATAGATCATTTAGGCTTGCCTTAGACACAGGGCTCTCTTCGATAACTATAGCTTTGCCTTTCTCTTTATTAATCTGGCTTCTTGTCCTCACCCTTGTGACTGCTTCAGGTTTATTTACTTTGGGTACAGTCTTCTTACCCTGAGTCTTCTCCTTTGTTGTTTTCTGAGGTTGTTCTTGAATGACTAACGGCTTCACTGGTTTCGGTGGTTGTGGTTTGGTTTTGTTTTTAGCTCTTGCCTCCCTTTGAAGCTCAGCTATTGTAAACTCTCTGGTTGGTTGAGGAGTAAGACCAGTTTTACTTTGGAAACCAGCCATAAAGATAAAAGAATTCCAGTCTCGGCCTATCTTCTGGAGGCTATCTAGAATCAACAACTTAATCAGGCCATGGTGAAATAGAGAGGTTTCACAGTCCTCTTTCCTGAGCTGCACCTTATCACACATTTTACTTAGACTGCAAAATAAATAAAATGGAATGTCTATGGAGACCTTCCCAGTAAAATGCAGGAGCAGTTTGAAATGATAAGGATAAACCTTATTGTATCTTCCTTCACAGTTAAATACTTCTGAATGCAGGTAAGAAGAAGAGCATAATGTTCTTTGAGATAGAACCTGGGCACTGCTTTTGTATAATCCTCATTTACATATGCCTCTTTCAAGAACTCCTTACAAGGATTCCTATCAAATTTAAAGTTTTTGAACCATTCTTCCTGGCCTCTTGGTATCTTGGTCACAGCAGCTATTGCTTCTGGAGAGACCGATATCTCTAA
>APFE031672098.1:0-30756 GCA_000404065.3 Pinus taeda | reverse complement strand
TTTTATTTTCTCATCATCATCACAATCCTATTTCCCACTCTTGCATATGATCTATCATAATTTCATTCTCCCCTGTATTTTTCCTAATAAAAACTTCTACATATTTTTCCCAGATTTGATTTTGATTTTTGTGCTGGGAATAACTTGAAATAAAAAAGCCTTTAACTAATATTAAAAAAAATAAAGTTGTAAAAATTTCTGGGTTCTTCTCTATTGGAATCTGGAGCTTCCCCGGGCAAAAATCATTACCAAGTAAAAACAATAAACTCTTGCGAATTTAAAGTCGTTCCGGCTCAAACCTAGAAACATAGCAATCTAGAGACAACACATATAAAAATCATTACCAAGTAAAAACAATAAAAACAATAAACTCTTGCGAATTTAAAGTCGTTCCGGCTCAAACCTAGAAACATAGCAATCTAGAGACAACACATATAAAAATCATTACCAAGTAAAAACAATAAAAACAATAAACTCTTGCGAATTTAAAGTCGTTCCGGCTCAAACCTAGAAACATAGCAATCTAGAGACAACACATATAAAAATCATTACCAAGTAAAAACAATAAAAACAATAAACTCTTGCGAATTTAAAGTCGTTCCGGCTCAAACCTAGAAACATAGCAATCTAGAGACAACACAAGATATGTGTAAAGCAGAAAGGCTAAGGAAACAACAAGATTCCGCCAATGTACCCAAAACTTATATTTATTCTAATTCACGTCAGGATTCAATTCGGTTGGCAGGTATGCACCTTGGGCTATTGGTTTCTGACCTACGCCTTGGGTTCATGTTAAACCAAACAGAGACAGAAGGAATAAGGGCGGCATGAGTTTGAGTTCGAGTTGCCCTTTGAAGAGATTTAAACAAAATATTTGATGAATTTATTCAAGAATAGATTCAACTAAGCAATGCTTGCTTGGGTTTGAGGTGAAAAAAAAGAGATGATTAAAGTAACAATGAACAGGTAATAATCATAAACACAATTATATATATAGCACTCTCAAAGAGGCCTGAAAGTGAAGGATGAAAGTGTAAGGATATATTCAAGCCGATTTTGGTTTAAGTGGAAAGACAGATACATATGAAGTATCTGGTACTTGTGGTCCCGGGCCAACAACCAGGTTCAAAATCGTACGCTCTGTTTAGAATACGCTCACTGAAAACCCTAACGAACGATATTACTGCAACGAAACGATATATTGCAACACGCACACCCTTTGACTGTAAATAACAATAATAAAACCGAGTGTGGAGAAAAGGAAGGCCATCAAAATTAATTTCACCCTGTGCTTTCTTAACTAATCAAAACATCCATTGAATTGTTGCGTTAAACAGAAAGCTGCGTCTAAAATAGAATGGGGTTCTTCCGAGCTGACCCTTTCGAATTGCACAATCAACGGAAACCGAAAGGGGCGAGTCTTAACGATCCGCCAAAAAAATACAACTCGCTCCTATTCACTAACGAACATTCTGGAATAATCTAATTAACCCCACTAACACACACATATATAATGCTCAAATTCATTCATAAAACTATTAAAGCCAATCAATAAATTCATTTCTAAAACTATGCACCCAAACAAAGCCCTGGGTGTTGTGAGAATATTCATTAAACGATCCCACGCAATTAAAGTCCAAGGTAGAATGTTAGAATACTAATGGTAGAATACTGCCGGAGCAATTACTAAAGCATAAGAAGCATCATGATCGCCCACCATCCTAAAGCTAAGGTAAGGATCGCCCACCATTCGGGTCATCGAACAAAGGAAAGGAATACCTATCTGTCTGTAAGGGTATAGATAGGCCAGATTTTTGTTTGTTTAAACCTCAGAAAACAAAGGAAATGAATACCTATCTGTAAGGTAAGGGTATTCTTTTCTTTTGCTTAAATAGGCCGCGCCATTTCGCCTAACAATATGGTTACGAGAATAGCAAAGAAAATAAATAGGCCGCGTCACTTCGTCTTTCTAAAATAAACAACTAAACATCTACAGAACAGGGCAATCAACAAAAAAAGAATACTAACCTTGCTTCTTAGGCATTTTTCTTTTGCGGCGGTTGAAACTCTGGAAACTCCTCATTCTCAGCTCCAAAAGCAAGCACTGGAATATTTTCTGTATATAAAATAATTCCAAATCATCAAATCAGAAACATATATAAAATAATTCCAAATCATCAAATCAGAAACAGAAACAGAAGAATGAATTTAAAAATAATTAAAAAAAATATTAACATAATTACCATCTTACTCTCAACCGCCCCTACATATTCTCCTGAGCCACAACTTTCTCTCTCAATTAACACAAATCCACATAGACATAACACAAGCATTTACACACACAACACATTACAAGCATACAACAACACCGCACATTGCAAACATACAACACATTTCTGGAGCGCGACAACTTTACATCACAGCACAGTGTCTGAGAGAGAAAGAAAGACCTAACAGAGTCCAGTCCATGGTTAACCTATTCAATCATTCAACAGAAAAACAAAATTCGTCAGGTTATTCAAAATTCCCTGTGGAATGAATTAAAGGGACAAACCGATTAAACCAAGGGAACAAAAAAGTACCCCAATCGCTTGCGGCCTTTCCTTCCCTCTGGTTTTCGGACTGTGTAAAAATTTCTCCTCGTGAGCACAACCTCGTCTCCATTGCCAATTACTATCACTCTTCATTCATCAACTGCCAGTCGCTACTATATAATCACTCAAGCATTCCTGAAAAGGCAGCCAGGATTTTGTTTTAACCTTCTTATTTTTACCTTTGTGTTCAAGTTCTTAAACCAATCTTTTAATCACCATTGCTTAAACCAATCTATTAAACTGAGCTGAGTTGTCATGTGCTTTTCTGCTTTTAAAATCTATTTTTTTTATTTCTTTTAAATGAAGAGCATTCGTTCGAAGTTTCATATGTGGCCGAGAACGTGAGCCGGCATAAAAAAAATAAATAATACCCATAAAAAAATTATTTAGAAAATTTGATGGATCGATAACTCAGTTAAAGGAATCAATAGAAGTCCACCTAAAGAAACCCGGTTAAAATAAAGTACACTCATTCAATTAAAAGAAAATACTTATTACCGGGCTTGTTTGACTTCGATTTCACTCCGTTAAAAGAAAATACTGATTATATTTCACTCCGTTAAAAGAAAATACTGATTATAGGGCTGCTTTGATACCCTATTCTTACTGTGGTTTGACTAAGAAGAAATTAACCTAAAAAAAATCTAAATGAAAAGATTGGAGTTTGCTATGAGAGCAAATTTCAGGGGAAATGTACCTGTAATTGTAATTGAATCCCATACTCAGGCATCAAGAAGGACACTCAAAATTTTTTAGTGTTTTGACTAGTAAACAATAAACAATAAAATAAAATTAACATCTATAAAAAATTAATTATTTGTGTGGTTAATCTTAAAAAATATTTACATTATAACTTATTTTTTTATATTATATTTATAAAATAAAATTAACATTTATAAAAATTTATATATATGGTTAATCTTAAAAAACATTCACAATATAACTTATTTTTTTATATTATATAAACATAGTAACTTTATATTATATAAGTTTATTCAAACATTTTGGGTTGTCATTTTATATTATATAGGTTCATTCAAACATTTTGGGTTGTTGTTTATATTATTTTATTATTATTAATATAAAATATAGTATAGAATTTAATAAATTATTAATTTTCTAAATTTTAAAATGATTATAAATTTAAATTAAATTAAATAATAAAATATTAAATATTTAAAAAATTATAAATATTAATGTCTAATTAAATAAGGAAATTCTATTGAAATTGATGAATTATATGAACTAATTTTAATAACTTAAGGAGATTAAGTGAGTTAAGAAATTATAATTTGAACTTGAATGAGATTAAGTGAGTTAAGAAATTATGATTTGAACTTGAATTTTCATTTAGAATATATATCATAAATTTAGATTTTGTATAATAGATTTGAATTTAAATTATAAATTAAAGTATCATTTGACAAATCAATGTTTCCTATATATTTATTAAAGCATGGCACTATTTGCTGCAAATCAAATAAGGTCGATTTGCAAGGTCATCCTTGATTACAAGAAAGGCGGCGTGTGGTGGGTTCGATTTGCGGTAACATTGCAATGATTATTGTTTTCGAGCTTTTTTGCTTTTCAATTTCTTTTTTCTTATTCATGTATTTTCCGTTTTTAAGATCATTTTACTACTTTCTCTTTTTGTGATTATTTATCACCATGATTTATCGTAAATTTGCCCATTCTTTTCAAATTTAGACCAAGTTTCATATGATTTCCACAGAGATTCATTTGACATTATGAATCTATTGAAGCTATAATTAAAATGTTAAAGTGAAATTATAACTCATTGCCTTTTTTTTTCCCGACTCAAGGATAGTTTTAATATTAAAATGTTGAAGTGAAATTGTAACTTAAATATATTAGATTTTTTGGTGATAAATTTGAGAATTTTCATTTTTTTTTTTCAAATTTGGATTAATTTTCATATTATTTATTTGAAATATATGAACCAATAGAAGCTAAAATTAAAATGTTGAAGTGAAATTGTAATTCAAATTCATTAGCTTTTTTGGTGACTTATGAAGATTGGTATGAGATCTAAATTTAGCATCTTATTAATTTTCATTGGTATCTAAAATAATAATGAAGGTATTAAAGTAAGAAGACTTTAGTGTTTGCATGAGAACTACAAATACCAATGATTGTTATTTCATGGATCACATGTGACTCAAATCACTATTTAAATCTATGTTTGATGAATTATACTCTTTGTGATTAGTACTCTACATGGGCTTGTCTCACAACTCTCTTGATTCCTTGTCTCCTCCCACATCTCTCTTTAATCTCAACTTTTAGTCTACATTTCTGCCTCCTCCTGAGCACAACCTCGTCTCCATTGCACTGGAAAACCTCGTCGTGAGCACAACCTCGTCTCCATTGCACTGGAAAACCTCCTCCTGAGCACAACCTCCTCCAGATCTGGTCTTACCACAGGGCGACACTTGGCAGCATCGTGTTGCCCCGATCTGGGCCTACCACAGGGCGACACTTGGCAGTGTCTTGTTGCCCCGATGTGGGCCTACCACAGGGCGACACTTGGCAGCGCCTCGTTGCCCCGATGTGGGCTTACCACAGGGTGACACTTGGCTGCATCTCTTTGCCCCATCTGGGCCTACCACAGAGCGACACCTGGCCGGAGCTCGTTGGCCAAATATGGGCCTACCACAAAGCAACACTTGACAGCAGAGCGTTGGCCAGATATGAGCCTACCATAGAGAGACACTTGGCAGCATCTCGTTGGTCGAATATGGGCCTACCACAGCGAGACACTTGGCAGCATCTCGTTGGCCGAATATGGGCCTACCACAGCGACACTTGGCAGCATCTCGTTGGCCAAATCTCAACCTACCACAGGGCAACACTTGGCAGCATCTCGTTGGCCAGATCTCAACCTACCACAAGGGCGACACTTGGCAGCGTGTCGTTGGCAAGATATTAGCCTACCACAGAGAGACACTTGGCAGCATCTCGTTGGCCAGATATGGGCCTACCACAACGAGACACTTGGCAACATCTCGTTGGCCAAATCTCAACCTACCACAGGGCGACACTTGGCAGCATCTTGTTGGCCAAATCTGGTGTTACCACAGGGCGACACTTGGCAGCATCTCCTTGCCCCGATGTGGGCTTACCACAAGGCGACACTTGGCAGCATCTCGTTGCCCCGATCTGGGCCTACCACAGGGCGACACTTGGCAGCATCTCGTTGCCCCGATCTAGGCCTACCGCAGGGCGACACTTGGCAGCATCTCGTTGCCCCGATCTGGGCCTACCGCAGGGTGACACTTGGCAGCATCTCGTTGCCCCGATTTGGGCCTACCGCAGGGCGACACTTGGCAACATCTCGTTGGCAGGTCTAAGCCAACAACATCGCGACATTTGGCAGCATCTTGCTGGCCCATCTGGGCCTCCATTAGAGCTACACCTGGCAGCATCTCATTGGCCAAGGGTCAATTGTCTCGTTAGCCAGATGAGCAATATATCTTCACCACTTGGCAATACCCTGTTTTGCCAAATCTAGGGCAATCTATCTGCGCCACTAAGTAGGCCCGGAATGGCCAGATCTGCACGCCTATGTATCTGCACACTTGGCAGGGCGTCGTCGACCAAATCTTGGCCTTTCGATCGACAACCTGCAGTGGATTTGGTGGATCTTCATAAAGACGTCAACGCGTTGTGCACAGAGACGTGAAGGCGAGCAATGTGTTGTTGGATGCGGAGCTCAATCGTCGACGCGGAGACTTCAGCCTCGCTCGCCTATACGATCACAAGAAGAATCCTTAGATAGCCAAGGTCGTCATCGCTTCAAGGTGCCTTACTCCTGAGCTCAGCGCACCAGAAAAGGCAACCACGAACTCCGATGTGTATGGTGCTCTGCTTCTGAAAGGAGGCCCTTTGAGCCCGATCGGTGTTCAGAAGAGTTTGTTTTATTTTAGTAGAAATGGGTCTTGGGGTTTGAAGAGGACGGGATCATTTTGGAGGAAATGGATCGTCGTTAATACGCGGTCAAAGAGATGGAAACTGTGTTCAAGTTGGGGAAATGATTTATTTGGCAACTCGTAGTGTAACTAATAGACGCTACATCTTTTAAGAAAAGAGATTAGGAGCCAAATTTCAATCACATGTTCATTATAACATCTTCAAGTTGTTGCATCTACGATGTTTGAGTTGCACATCATGATAGGAAGGCTTTTGGAAAGTTTGCAGGGTGCAGGAGCTTCTTGGTTTAAATGAATTATGTTTTTTTTGTTAGCTGGTTCATCCTATTCTATTAAAATTTCCTGAAATTTTACAACTAAAACAAAAAATAATTTTGGAAACTCCTAGACATGAAAAGATACTCCATTGAATGGACAAGATACTCCATGAAACGGACACAAGATTTGAAGAAGAGGAAATTGTTGAATGCAGTTTACACGGGCTCCAACATGAAAATGTTGAACTCAACTTTCCAAATCATTACGTAGTCTTGCAGCAACAAGCTGAGGGTCTCTCTTAGTACTAGGTGGAGTCAGCAAGTCTCACTGAAATGAATTTATTTTAGTTTTTACCTAACATTTCCTGGAAGAATATGAAATTTGTAAAAGCCTATGTATCTCACTTATCAATCCTAAATTATAAATTCCTCTCATCCTTCAATTGGAATGCTTCTGAAAGTATGGTTCCCCTGGAAGAGATTATTGGAATAAATGTTTAATCCCATGAAAATTAGCATTATCTTAATGCGCAATGAGTATTATTCTGCCCAACTTGAAGTAAATTATTAGAATAAATGTTTATATCCCATGAAAATTAGTATATTATCTTGATGAGCAACCAATATTAATCTATCCACTTGAAGTAAATTATTCTACTAACATGTTATCGCATTTCACGAGGAGATTAACTTCCCAAAATTGGATACTTGAGTTATTCTTATGAGCTATTAATATACATTTGTTTGTATGAATACATTCTCATCGTGCAATAATTTTTAAAAGTCTATTAATTTTTAAAAACATTATACACCTTTAAAACTATAAATGGCTAATTAAAAAAAATTAAACTATAAATGGCTAATTAAAAAAAATTAAAATACTTTAAGCAATCTAAATTTGAATACATATGTAATATTTATAAAATAACTAAATTTATTTTCAAATGTCTGAAGTGTCAATTTTTTTTTTTTTTTAATAAATTTGGGTTTTTTTACATTTTTAATAAATTTCAAATTGAGATAAATTTTATTTCGCTTAAAAGCTTTATTGTACAATAAAATGCTTCCAAACATTTTAAGCACAAGTGGTATGTTTTTGGTTCATTCCTTTTGTGTAAGTTACATTCACTTTATGACATTCTAGTTTGATGAGTAACTAAAAATTTCATCCATAAATGTGAGTAAGCATCTCTTGAATTTAAGACACATTGAAAGTTACACCTGCGATATTTGGTTGTGGGTTTTCGAGGACATGATAAGTGAGTCGATTAGTCTCACTACTTGATTTACCCATGACAAATGACTCAATTGATTTGGCTGTCTAATTTAGCCCATGATATATCTAGACATGCACTCACGAATTGTATAGTTACCTTTCATGCAATAATTGGCTAAGGAGAACTTTCAATGAGCAATGTTTGTGTGATGTAAATGCCTTCATGGAGGATAACCAACAAATATATTCCAAACTCTCTCATTGTTCATACTATTTGGAAAACAATGCACTACGCATTAGTGTGCCTCACAACTCCATCGCCCATTTAACTTCAAAAGCTCGTAATGGACCTCCTTTTAGGCCTCTATTTGTTTTTACCCCAATGCACCTTTCCACAAATTCTTGCAATTCTCAATCAACCAAGAATACAATTTAACTAACATGCCCCTACATATTAATAAATTGGTTCTTATACTCTCTCTCTCTCTCCATGGACTAAGCTTATAAACCTAGAAAAAGTTGGTGAGGCAAGAGCCCCTGGCCCTACACACTAATAGATTGTTTCCTATACTTTATCCACTGGCCAAGCTTACAAGGCAAGAAAAAATTTCCAAGACATGACCACATACACATTTTGATCACTTGGCCAAGCACATTACAAACAATATCCTACATTAGCACTTGTTATGGCCCCAAAGCATTAACAACCAAATTGACCTATCGTCCTCTTGCCATTTGTTTTTCTTACATCATTGTAATGAATACATATATCAAAGATTGTGCCAAAATCCACCCCTTTTTTTAATTTTGTTTTTGCTAGCGTAACTTACATTGTCAATCAATATTGTTAGTGATACATTGTTATCATAACCTTATTTACTTGGCCCAGCACATTACAAACAATATCCTACATTAGCACTTGTTATGGCCCCAAAGCATTAACAACCAAATTGACCTATCATCCTCTTGCCATTTGTTTTTCTTACATCATTGTAATGGAATACATATATCAAAGATTGTGCCAAAATCCACCTCTTTTTTTAATTTTGTTTTTGTTAGTGTAACTTACATTGTCAATCGATATTGTTAGTAATACACTGTCATCATAACCTCCAATGAATACATATATTAAATATTGTGCCAAAATCCACCTCTTTTTTTAATTTTGTTTTTGTTAGTGTAACTTAGATTGTCAATCGATATCGTTAGTAATACATTGTCATCATTTCCTTGTTTAAATAAAGTGAAAAAAAACCCTTGTTTAAATATATAGAATTGATGAATATTGAAAACCACATGTTAACTAGCTTTATATTGCGCCAATGCCATTATTGGCCCATTGGCATGACATGTTGATTTACATTAGCCTTACCCATTAGTGGGGTCCCATTGACTCAATCCAAATATCCTTATAGTGAGAAGCGCCAAGTCTACCAATTCTAAACAAAAAAATATAACTTTCAACTTTTGGGAAAGCTGAAATTTAAGATGATTACCCGACACTTTCCCTATCCAAAGAGTACTTCCGACATGCCCTCCTAACTCCTTTAAAATTATTATCCAATTATAAAGATGATATTAATGAGATTACTTACCTTCCATGCATCGAATCACGAAATGCAAAATATAATAAATGATATATTTATATAATAACAAATTTTATAACATTAAAAGGAAAACTAATAACAATATGCAACTCGTTCCCAGATGTGGGTGGCTTCCAATCCTAAGGCAACCATGTTAATTTTAAGTATGTTCTATGCTTAGAGCAATTTATTTCAATTTTCATAGTTAGCTCAATATCTTTTCCAGAGTAGAAATCACATCATCAACATTAAAATAAACATAAATCACAGAAAACAAGCCAAGACAAGACACAAGATGTGGCACTAACCAGGGACAAACCCCAATGTGGGGAAACCCTTGATCAATTCTTCTTATATGTTCTTCAATAGTTCAGCACAGAGAGAATGAGAGAGATAGTACATTTACAACCGAAGTCAACAATTAGACTTCCTAGGTAAAAATAGATCATCTCTACATGAGATCAGTTGAAGACAGGTTGCTTCCACTAATTCTCCAAGCTGATTCCTTCACCTATCATTGTGTTGCATCTCGTCATCATGTTGCACCTCACTGTGCTACACCATGTTGCACCCATCATCACATTGTTGGACCTCATGACCATGTTGTACACATCATCACATTGTTGGACCTCATGACCATGTTGTACACATCATACCGTTGCACCTTATGTTGTCATTATTGTCCCATGTACCATATTGTTGTCCCACTGTTAGTGACATTGCCATTCCATGTTTACCATAATGTTGTCTCGTTTGCTTGCTCCATCAAGCTTCATTGTTGTCCCAAGTACCATTGCTGCTTTGCTGCACCATGTACTAGTTGTCCCATCTAGACATGTTGTACCTTGCTGCTCCAAGTACTAGATGTCCCATCTAGACATGTTGTACCTTGCTGCTCCATGCACTCGCTGTCCCAACTAGACATGTACCTTGCTACCCCATGTATTGTTTCATGTACTCGTTGTCCATGTATTGCATCATGTACAGTAATATTGTTGTCCCACTGTAACACCTACAGCACACATAGATTTCCATGTTGTCACCTACAGCACACATAGGTCCTTCTTACGTGGCTAGGTCTCCTTTTCTCGCTGTGTATAGGTCTCCTCAATTGCTATGAATATGGCATCTTTTTATTGCGGACTTAGGCCTCCTCTAACTGCGGATTTAGGCCTCCTCTAATTGCGGATTTAGGCCTCCTTTATAGGCCTTCTTTAACTGCTGCCAGACCTCTACCTTAACCGCTGCTAGAGCTCTCCTCCATCTACAGCTGAGTCTCCTTTCCACCTGCAGCTAGGGCTAGTTTGTGGCTCCATTTAGATCTGCGGCTAGGGCTAGGTCTCTTCTCTAGGACAGCAGCTTAGGTCTCTTCTACACCAGCGTTGAGAGCAGTTTAGAACTTCTCCTTGCTGTGCTATAGTAGCCTCCTCCATCACTGCGTTAAGGCTGACTAGGGCTTCTTCATTTGGGCAACGTAGACCCTAGGGCACTCCCTCTAGATAGCATAGAACCTTTCTCTATTAGGGCAAGGTTATCCCTTAGGATCTCTCCTCCTACTAAATCCCAAAGCCAAGTAGAGAGGAAGAAATCCCAAGTGAGTGTGTCCAAATAACTTTCAAGGCACCTCTATTTATACTAAAATGTTGAGCACATGTGGGGTTTATTTGGTTGTTGGCCAACCTTGACAAATTGTCCCATAACACAAATAAATTCATATCTCCATGAATACTTATCGAAATTGGATGATCTTTAAATCAATCCTACACCTCTCGATGAGAGGGATCCAAGAAAAATATCAGTTGCCATTAACAAGATGACCCGTGTGGAGTTTGGCCCTAGTTGCCAATTTTAACAAACCATTACTATCATGCTTAAGGAATTAAAATCCATGAATTCGTGGCACATCAAAACCACCACCCCTAAGACATTTGCTCCAGCTATAAGATCCATGCACATATTTGTCACGCTCCTACATTCACTCCTACATCACTCCACGTAAAAGCGTTTGGCTAGCAGCATTAAACCTCCTCCCTGGTGCTCACCTCGACAACAACCATTAGCATTAAATCCCCTCCCTGACGCTCACCTCAACATCACTCCCTCGCCATAGTCACACTTAAGAGTATCACCCTCATGTTCACTTTGCCATGTGCATCCTTCTCCTGCCTCAGTTTGTCACCCAAATCACTTTGAACCCTTTCCACTCCCTCCTTTAATATCGCCATCGTGCTCTCTCAACACCAACTATCCAAATCCTCCCCAACCTTAGCATCATGGTTTAAGAGCAAGGCAAAGCTAGCTGAGCAAGTCGAGGTCATGGCCAACCTCTAAACCCGCCCTAGCATGGTAGCAACAAAGACTGCTTTGACCCAAGCATTCCTCGGAGGTATCATTGTATGGTAGCATATATAGATCTCGAGGAAACAACTATCTTCAGAGTCAATCTTTGGTCCCTCTGGAACGCACTCGCCTACAACCTTTGAGATGTTGAAGACACCCCCATCCTCCTCAACAATCAAATGGGTGATCTTGATTTCCACTTCCGCCAAGCTTGTAAAGCTCAAGAAGTCATGGTAAAGACCATGGGCTATAAGCTCACTCCCACCTCCTCCAAGTCACCATTGATCGCTACTCCAGATTGCACCACCTCTCCTTCATTAGGCATGCGCTCCCAACGAGTTCACGCATATGATGAAGTTGGTCTCCCGTGGCAGCACAATTCCAACACCTCCCATGTGAAGCAATGTGTCGTCTTCTGCACCTTCTCATCCTTGGGAAGACCCAATCTACTTCGGCCATGTTCCCATTGTTCATGAAAATCCTCCCAACATGTCGACTAGCAAGTATATGCTCGTGCTCACAACAATTATTTTGTTCTCTCAAGTTCCCGAAGTCTCCTCCACGCATTTTGTCAATGCCAAATGTAACAAGGTTTGTAATCACAGTTTGGACATTATGATATTGGTATGTAAAACTGGTCAAGCCATCTCCTAACTGTAATCTATATACATATGTTCTAATTAATGAAAGGCTCACTTACAAAAAAAACAATATGTAACTCTACTCCATAATTGAAAGTTGGAATCAACCACTCTAGATATATTTTAAGTATAAATCTTGATTCTTCGAAAATTGTCTTCAATTGTAGTCAATTTCTTGGATAATTTTAACTAATCCTATGGGGGTACTAATAGTAGATCTCTTCCAAGTTTTTATGTCCTAGTTAGTAGACTATAATAATATTTCTTTATTTTGCTAAGTTTCTCCTACATAGATGGACTAGAAGCTTTGAAGGGCTTACAATTTTTCCATAACTATCTTAACAAAGATCAATTCACATCAAGCCTCTTCGGCGAGTTCATTTGGCAAGAACATGAAAATATAAAATAAACCTTAATATAAAATTTCATTTTCAAATTCCCAGTTGCTTACCCATGGCTGTGTGTGCTGACCCATAGTTGCTTACCCATGGCTGTGTGTGCTGACCCATGGCTGCGTGCTGGGAGAAGCTGAGTCATAAAAAAAAATGTAGATTACATCTTGATGATCAGTATATTAGCTTCAATGCATTGGTTCACAAAGTGCAAAATGTAATAAAACTAATGTAATAAAACTATCTTATGATAACAAAATATGAAGCATAAAAAATAAATATAAGAACAATATTTAACTGCTACAACACAAGTATCTCAATGAGATAAATATTTGACTGCTACAACGAGTATCTCGATGGAGTCATTAAGAAATGATGCGGATTACACCTCAATGAACAGGGCAAGCTTTTAATGCTCTTCATTTATCAACCATAACAAAGCACTAATCTAAGCAACTATTTCAGCTGAAGAATCATGATCTGGCCTGACATATGCCTGCCCAGGACATCGGTTGGACAATCGACCGCGGCAACCAAGCAACTGTAGAAGGAAAATAATTAGAATAATACAAAATAATCAACTAAACATTCAAAATATAAATATATACGAAGTAACGTGTATTCACTTCCACTCACGTTGGCATGCACACCATCGGGAATAATTATGTTTTCAGGCTTCCACTTCAAGTAGTCAGCTCTGATATACTTGGTGAACCCCCTAAAAGATGCATATAACATTGAATTATTTTCTGCTGACAATAATTTTCTGTCTGACAGGGAATTTGAACTTTGGCATGACATGGAGCTTCTTGGACATGATTTGAGTGGTTGTCCCTCCATCGTAAAGGAGCACTTGGCCTATGGCCCTGTGTGCACAAGTTCCCTGCAGTTTTCCGAATGCTCCTCTCATACCAGTTTGAAGCCTGTCTCACAACTAAGGATCATTATTATTGTTCAACATACTAAAAAACATATCAATCCTTCTTAACAAGAGTGCTCAAAGATAATTCGCCTGAAGTCTAAGATTTTAAAAGTGCTTTTAATGTAATACTTTTCAAATTTTGTCTTCAGTGTAATATTCTATGCTGCCACTTCTGCTTATCACAGTACTTAAAAGATGAACAAGAAAATATATTTATCTTCAAAACTAAACTAACTACTTGTTCTATCTACAGGAATTTCAATTTTGTTGAGATGAAATTCTTACTTTGAAGTTGGATGACAATCATATTTATCTTCAAAACTAACTCTATCTACTTGTTCTATCTACAGGAATTTCAATTTTGTTGAGATGAAATTCTTACTTTGAAGTTAGATGACAAAATATATTTATCTTCAAAACTAACTCTATCTACAGGAATTTCAATTTTGTTGAGATGAAATTCTTACTTTGAAGTTAGATGACAAAATATATTTATCTTCAAAACTAACTCTATCTACTTGTTCTATCTACAGGAATTTCAATTTTGTTGAGATGAAATTCTTACTTCAAAGTTGGATGACAAAATCATATTTATCTTCAAAACTAACTCATGTCTACTTGTTCTATCTACAGGAATTTCAATTTTTTTGAGATGAAATTCTTCCTTTGAAGTTGGATGACAAAATCATCATTGAACCGTAGAATTACATTATCAAACCTCATATTTCATATCTGATCATGTATATGTATGATCATGGAGATGTCCATGTATGAAATTAAATAACGAAATTACATATTCAATGAACTATGCAACTTGAAAATTTCAAATAATAAACTGTTTAAGAGGAATAACATATGAAATCAAAAAATGATGTCAGTTTACGAAAGACTAATAGTACAACTTTGGTGAGCTTAGAAACTTATTGCAAATGGCCTCCTATTAGAGGAATATAGAAAGATGTCACCTGACAGCAAAGAACTATAGAGATACTGCCCATATTTAAAGATAACAAATAACCTCTATCTACAGGAATTTCAATTTTGTTCAGATGAAATTCTTACTTTGAAGTTGGATGACAAAATATATTTATCTTCAAAACTAACTCTATCTACTTGTTCTATCTACAGGAATTTCAATTTTGTTGAGATGAAATTCTTACTTCAAAGTTGGATGACAAAATCATATTTATCTTCAAAACTAACTCATATCTACTTGTTCTATCTACAGGAATTTCAATTTTTTTGAGATGAAATTCTTCCTTTGAAGTTGGATGACAAAATCATCATTGAACCGTAGAATTACATTATCAAACCTCATATTTCATATCTGATCATGTATATGTATGATCATGGAGATGTCCATGTATGAAATTAAATAACGAAATTACATATTCAATCAACTATGCAACTTGAAAATTTCAAATAATAAACTGTTTAAGAGGAATAACATATGAAATCAAAAAATGATGTCAGTTTACGAAAGACTAATAGTACAACTTTGGTGAGCTTAGAAACTTATTGCAAATGGCCTCCTATTAGAGGAATATAGAAAGATGTCGCCTGACAGCAAAGAACTATAGAGATACTGCCCATATTTAAAGATAACAAATAACCAGGATATATATTGAGTGGTCTGCAGAGAAGCCCCATGTGTCCAGGTTGTAACAGTCTAAGCAAATATTTTTGTTGATATCAACTTAAAAAATTCAAGTTATACAGAGGTACTACACTAATAAATAATCAGGATATACATTCAGTGCAGTCTGCAGAGAAGATCAATGTTTCTCAGTTATAACAGTCGAAGCAAAAAAAATTGTTGATGTGGACTTTTAAAATTCAAATTATACAGAGGTACACTAATACCAACCCAAAATGCAACAAAAGACCATTGTGATATGATGCAAAAAATTAATTGCAAATTGAGCACCTTTGGCATTTCCTTAACAGAGAGATTCAAGCAACTCAAGCTAAAGATTACAAAGAATTTGATCAATCTGTTGTGAATGCGGCAAGCCATGGAAGTACTATATGCTACACACAGATCATACAAATCTCCAATACCCAACCATAAAATACCATGAGAAATGGGTGGAAAAATACCTGAATGACACTTAAGCTTCTGTGCATTTGAATTATGCACTAGATATTGAAATTTCAAAGCAAAACTATATTTTATATTAGATGGACTTTTCAGATGGCAGTTGATCTAATAACAAGCTATTCAGTGCCAAAGATTCTCTAAATCAATTGATAAGAAAAACAATCTCAAGAGGAAAACTGAGGTGAACTCCCAAGAAGTAATAAAACTGAAAATTAACTACTGAGGTGAACTCCCAAGAAGTAATAAAACTGAAAATTAACTATGATATTTACAGGTATGAACAAAAGCCTTCACACTGGAGGTAAAATCACAGTAGGGAATTCTTGAGATTTATTAATATCCAACAAATAACCACAAAAGTGCAAAACCAACTCCAAAGATATGTAAGTGTTGATAAGCATCTAACTAAGACAATCACTAGGTCTAACCAACTCCAAAAGATATATAACAAACAATATCATAGGGGGATTGATAGAAGTAAGAGTCCAAGACTCAAACTGAACATCTTGATGCAAGACTAAAGTGCAAGACTCAAACATGATATAGATACCAAGCACCAAACATTAACAAAGAAAATTCTCACACATTTCGAAATACATATTACCACGCACGAATCAATGTACAAAAATTTTGCAATTACCACGCACAAATCAATGTACATACAATAAAGACATACTACTTGATCATACACAAATTGAGCTACTAAACAACATTCAAAAATTGTGCAATTATCACAAGAATCCATGGTTGGAAAAATATTATATTGACTAAATCACATGCATTTACATAGTTTCAAGTTTATTTAAAATTCGAGAATTTCAATTAACATGTTATAATTTTTTATGTTGATGCATTATTGATTCTTTTTAATTTACAATCTATTAAACTAAAACTATCTAGTTCTGAAATAAAGAAATAAAAGTAAATGAAAAGATAAGGTGGAGAGAGGGAAAGAAACCCTTGAGGATAGCCATGGTCCATCCTCAAGAGCAATGAGAAAGGGCTTTTCAGCCCCTTCCAACAAAATAATACTTTTTATTATTATAATGTCTTTAGAGTAATTACATAATAAACATGAAAAATAAATGAAAGCTGGTTTATTTTGGCTCAAGATAACATAATGAACTCATATCTAGATATTTCATCTATCTTAGCAGGATTATACATTCTTCATATCTTTCTTATCATCTGCGAAAACAACAACAACTATTATTAAAATTTAGTGTTGATCTATGCCTTATCTATAAATCAAAAGAATCCAAAATATAAACCTGAATATAGTCGAAAGTGATTGGAGAGAAGAATCCACCAAGAAATTCAATCTGAGTAGATATGACAATGAAATTTGTGAATATAATAAATCCACATACACAAAAATCGAAGGTAAATACTACCACGGTTTGCTATTTAGAGTGAATTGAGCATTATTGGCATCGAGTAGATATGACAATGAAATTTGTGAATATAATAAATCCACATACACAAAAATCGAAGGTAAATACTACCACGGTTTGCTATTTAGAGTGAATTGAGCATTATTGGCATGTTCACACGAGGAAGAAGCAGTGAAACATTTCAAAATGGCCCAATGAAATTTGTGAATATGATAAAGCCACAAACTCACAAGGTTAAAAAGGTAGATACTACCATGTTTTACTATTTGGAGTGAATTGAGTAATATTGAGAGGGTCACAAGAAGAAGCAGTGAAACATTTGAAAATGGTCGACTCTCTTGCAAATTGAATTGAGGTGGGGCAGCAACAACAATCACACGGAAAGCCTTGGCTGGTTGAAAGTTTCTAGCCAAGCACACAGTCCTATTGATTCGATGTGCCTTGCCAAATCATGTGAACATCTATTTTTACCCTTTCAAAAGAATGTGATCAATAATAATTGTTAAATGCTCTTTTATGTACATATTTTGATGACCTTAACAAATCTATTGTTAAAAAACCTTAATGCCAGCCAACATAATAATATATTTTCCACTGGATGTCCAAATTGTAACCATATGAATAAAGCCATCCAGCATTCTTTCCTTTTTGAATAAAAAGACATCCCAATCAAATCCATACATATGGTCCACATGCGACTGTTCAGAAAATTTGACACATTAAATTACAAGTCCAACATAACTCAGAAATTGAATATATATATAAACCAAATACATTGAATCCAAATATAATCCCAGAAATTCAATCTCAGTAACGAAATAACCTGTATAGATTTTTGAATCCAAATATAATCCCAGAAATTCAATCTGAGTAACGAAATAACCTGTATAGATTTTTGATAGTAGGTAGGTTTTAGCTACGAATGATAAAATAAATCACTGAAGAGCGTTGTCGGGACCCTACCCTTGGATGTAACAGATTCTTAACCTAGAAAATATAACAGATTATGTCCGAAACCTGAGATAGCTAATGCAGAAGCAAACCATTGATATTATTTAAGGGACAGGTAGAAATCTAGGAGAGAAGCATATCCACTTTTACAAGAAATTCAATGCATGTACAGTACAATTTGAACAATCTCTTCATCTCACATGTATGTATTTCTGATAAAATCCCCTATTAATCTCCATAGTGCTAAATTAACAGAGTCAGTCAAGAAAATGCCATGCTTACCTCCGAGGGATGAATCTGACATTTTCAAGGGTTACGACGTTGCTCAATCCCTTTTTCCATGCCCTTAGAGATGTGTTTCTCTGGCTTTCTGTGCAACGAGGGATCTATATACGCTGCCGCCTCAGCATGATGCAGAGTGTCTAATTTAAAAAACCAAAAAACTGCCTCAGCATGGATTCAGAGGATTTAGTTAAAAAACCAAGAAACATGAATTCAGAGGATTTAATTTAAAATACCCAAGAAACATGAAATACCCAAGAAACCGCCTCACCATCGATGTAGAGGATCTGATACTCTGGCAAAGCGCGGCACTCTGGCTTGCAGTCAAATTTTTTAAATCTGTGAACAGTTGAGTAATATCTATTCTAGATTTTGATTCATTGATCGTAATTAGAAACAAATAAAGCTGCATGGTCGATCTGATCTGCATGCATCACAAGTTTTAATCACAATTCATTCCCCTGCTTGGCATGCCTTAGAAGACTGGGAACTAATTGAATCATCAAACTATGCATTTTTGCGTTTTCAAGTTCGCAGAATCCAACTATACTTTCGGTATTCTAAGAGTGGTTATTGATTTTTTTATAGGAGTGTTTATTGCTAGCTACCACGCAAACGCAAACCATCTTCATCTTCATCTCTTTGATTCTCTTTTAAAGCAGAAATGGAAATCAATAATAATTGCCGAAAAGTCATAATGTAGAAATGGGTATATATGGTCATGCTAACCATCTATTAATTAAACGAATTAAATGCTCAGATTTATATTTATATGGACGGCTACTGTTCTCACCTGTTATATGCCTCTCTGTCAAAACCTTCCTTCTATTTCTGCAACTCAAGACAGCATTCCTCCATTTTTCAATGGTGTCAGAGTCGTATCGTTCTTGACCATCAAATGTTTTCTTCCCTTCCCTTGGAGCTTGGACTTGGACGGCTCCAAGGGTTGTCCATCGAAATTTAGATGCTATGATGCATTGACCCAATTTAGATGGTATTTCGCCCATCTTCCCCTTTGAATCGCCGGATCAGAATCGACCTCCGCAACGCTAAATGTTGTTTCATATAGAGCATGTTGCGTCACCCAACTCTCATGGAGCTCTTTTTTAATGGACAATAAAAGTCAATCCTCAGTAGATGGGATCAAAAATCGCATCAGCAACTTCAATCAGAAATTTATTTATGAACACAGCGAAACCAAGAAACCGCAGGCCCTCTCCTCCAGAAAAACGCTCCCAATGGCCATTATTCGACGATGGCCACCGCCCGTCTCCAACCCTGATTTTGGCAAGTAGGGATCTATATCGCAAGTAGGGATGCAGAGGATCTGATTTTAAAAACCCAGACACCACAGGGTCTGCGGAATTTCTGCTCCAGAAAAACGTTCCCAGTGGCCATTCTTCAACGATGGCTACCGTCCAGATCCAACCATGATATTGGCAGCCCTGTTTCTCTCAATTTCTGTGCATTAAGGGTTCTATACTTCCTCTTCACCAAGGATTTAAATTTAAAAATCCAAACAACACTGAACACGAATTTACCGCAAAGGAATCGAATCGAGTTATGCGAAAGAAATTTGTTTCTAAAATCAAATCGAATCCTCTCTCATTCAGCTAATCTTATTATTTACAAAGAGTGATGCCTTATTATTTACCTATGATCGAGTCAGATGCCTCATTTAACTGTGATCCCTGGGCAGAGTTGTCTTGATTCAATAATTGATGCGCTACCTGCCTCTTCTTTCGCCTCCACCTCTTAGGGAACACAAGCACGCCTCTGCCTTCGCCTCCACCTCTCAGAGAACACAAGCACGCCTCCGCCTCCGCCTCCCCCTCTCAGAGAATACACCAAACAGACAAACACACACAGTCACACACCAAACAGATGACAGACCAGACCACTTTCATACGGAAACACAACATATGGAGCTCCAAACATACAGACGCACGAGACTAGACCACACAACGAAACTATGTGAGAGGAGGAGAGGCATTGCAATGCCAATGCCAATATGAATCAAAAAATTGAATCGACTTAAACCAATCAAGATCGTTGATCCTTGATGATGATTAATTCTATCACATTCTGCAAATTTTGTTAAGAACACTGGTTATCTCTTAAATTTTCATGACAGTTCTGTTTGCAAGGGAGGGCTGAGATCAATTTAAGACAGTTCTGTTTGCAAGGGAGGGCTGAGATTGCAAAATGCGGAAATATGCTCCAGCGTTTTTAATCGCTGCACAACAAAAGCTTAAGCTAAAGCTACCACAAAAGCACAACCCACAAAAGCTACACCAACTTTTTAAACGGCTGGACAACAAAACCTACAGCCACACGACAAAATCACAATCCCCAAAATCACAATCCCAAGCAAAAATAGTAATAAAAGTACAATCCACGTCATCCCAGCCCTGCCAGTTTCATAAAAGGCATAAAATTGTGGGTATTATAACTTCTACAAGGATAATAAGATTTACCTGGATAATAAGATCTACAATGTAATACCTTGTTCTGCATTTGCTAGAAGATAATTTATTCCATGTGATATAGAGCTAATATTAAATTAATTTAAGAGGGAGCTGTGTGTAGAAGAACTCATTGCTGTAACCTGTGCAAACTGAAAGAAAAGTGATTATCAGAGCATTTTCTTTTCACGATGGTTAACCTGTGTAATGAATGCTGCTAGTAAAGGAATTCATGTAAACATGTGAGTACAGAGAACCGGCCTCATAGGCTTATTAAATAGCTAGAGCACAAATTAACCGTGAAAAACAAATCGGCATGTGTGAAATCAGAGAAAGAAAAGGCAGAATGGTAAAACGAAATCCTGTGTACCATAATGGGAGCTTACTTCTGTAACTGCAAAGGAAACGGAACGCACACAGAAGCCCCAGATGGGTTATAGAACCTCGGGTAAATAACCCATAATTTAGTAGCAAAACCCTAAGTAAAACCCTAGCAATCGACAACACTGCGAACGTGCCTAGCATCCAGGGTTCCAGAACCATGGCTATCGCAGAAAAGGGCTTATAGGATTAATCAATCCTGCAAAGCAATAAATGAAATAGACATTCAACCCAAAATTCAAGTCCAGAAAATAGCCATGGCGGTAATACTATGCATAACTTAATTAAACGATTAACTTAAATCAGAAATATCCTTACATGAAGTATGGCATAATACAACCAGAAGTAATTGTATCTTCATCATAAAAAAAGTAGTCTCTGTGTTTAAACGATCAAGTTATCAAAATACATAGTAGCAGACAATATTGAATACATCGAGGTAGAACAGTCGAGTCGACATATAACATTAAACCTAAAGCTGCAGAGTTGCCGGCATATTCACATCAAGAGCCTCCGACTTTATCAATGAACGGAGCGTATAACTAAAGATTAAAAAAAACAGGGCCGAGGCCTTAACTCGCCCAGAACTGTCTGAGCTAACGACAGATACAGCCGCTCCATTGGAAAACAAAACTCTCCGCCTGGCGTCCAGAAAGCCGGCAAAAGCCCAATAAGGGAATTTCCATTCAGTTCCAGGACGGAGATAAGCGTATAACAAAACGAAACCGTGAATTCAAGTTCTGAACCCTTCTCCTTTCAAAAACAAGATAGCCGGAAAGGCTAAGAACTTACCCGGAAATTCGTTGAAAGCCAAGCCAAGTAAGCTGTCACCTCGCCATCATCCAGAGTGCATCGCGGCAACATCGCCACCCAATCTGCAAGGAATTCACACGTAACTGTAATAGAAAATCCAGATAGGAACTTTTACAAGATATCAAGCAAAGTAGCCATCGAACAACCATTCTCTCACCTGTCAACTGGTTGGAATTGATATCGTCCCTCGTCAAGAAACCCTCGTCCGCCGCTGCAACATGCTGAATGCATCACGCGAGCAAACCCCAGAACGAGTTATCCTCAGGCGGAGCTAAGAGGTAGGCAAAGCGCCAAAGCAAAGGGTAGCAAATGACCCTCAGACCCTGCGTGAGAGCATGAAAAGCCGCCCGCAGTGACTCCAGCCGTGCGTCAACCGAACCAACGTAGAGCTGGAGAATCCCGAGGAGTCCTGTCTCAGCTGCGTTGCCATTAAATCGGCATGGCAGAGTAATTAAATGACAGAAGTCTGGTGGGGGGTAAAGCTCGATGCATGAGCTGAGCTGTCTCATGGTGGTGTGGGTGAACGTATTTAGAACCATAATGGACTGACAGTAAACATAAATGTCAACCGTAGCAATACCACCGCAAACTTTATCCATTTGTATATTCAATATTTATGTAATTTGATCACTCGAATTAAGGTTAGTATGCAATTCATCATGGCAGGTTAATAGTATTTTAACAGTAAAAAAAAAATTATATGGCTTTATGACTTTTTGTTATAACGGCAAGTTTTTGCGCTTTCTTTATTTTGTGTTCTTGCTTTTGCAGTTGTCTATAACCCGACTTTTTGAAAGCTTTTCCGCCGGATTTTTCTTTGCTTTTTCTGAGAATTTTTGCTCCATTGTAAGGGCGGACTCTTTTGTCTTTTCTTGATTTTCTTATGTGGTGTTTTCTTGTTGTTTTTGTGGTGTTTCGTTTTCTGGTTCATCTGTGTTTTTGGATTTTTTTTTGTTCTATAATGTTATTTTTCTTTGGTTTTTGATATTTTTTGGCTCGTTAAATATTTTATACATGTATATGTATTTAGATTTTTATTTTTTATTTTATATATATATATATATATATATATATATATATATATTATTTTTATGTGTTGTTGTATTTGTAGTTGTTGTATTCTTTTAGCATGTGTTATTTTTTTATTTTTTTTGTGCCGCTTTTTTTTAGATTTTGTGATTACTTTAAATATAACACCAACTGGGGTTGCTGCAGTATCCAACTCCCAACAAACATCAGGAATGTTTTGTATCTCCTCTGTTGTAATCTTCCTTATAGGAATCTCATGTGAAAACCTAAGAAGCTTTGTCTTCGGCATGACTAATCTAGAAACAAGCTCTAAAATACAGAAAAGGAATGGAATCCTTGAAAGCCTGCGAGTTGATTGTGGGAAAGCATGATTTCATTCCCAATCATGAAATGAAATGAAAAGCCACATATTGCATCTCAATTAAAGTGCATGTAGTTTTTAAAGAGAATATCTCGACAATCTTTGAAGAGGAATACAAATTTATTCAAGACCCATGTTAATCACTATGGTATTCCAACTACCATTGTGCAGTCTTCCATATTTGGAAAAACAACAAAATATGAAGGGTCAATATATAAGAATGCACAACAATTTTCATCTCCTTAGTCAACGTCGCACACTCACACCATTTATAATGCTTGAGTCAACCATGCTTGTCTAGACTAGAAGCATTACCAATCGTTGTCTCTTCTTTATAGTATTGAGTTCGTATTGAGTTCACAAATTATCAGGCGTAATAACTACATTTTAACGCATTCTCAAGCACTGAGTCGAATAAAATGTTGTTCTTCAACTTTTGTGGACCGACATAGGCTTCAACCCAATCGGTGAATATGAACAATTCATTCTACTAAAACTTACTAGAATCTGACAACCATAGTCACAAAGGAGTTCTTAACTTCTTAAGGCACTCACTTTGATAACCAATTACGTTAATTTATGGAGATATTTTCTCAAAGTTGTCAAAGATCTCAACTTCACCTTCTACGCCACACACCAGTAAGAGACACCTTCAAATAAAGTATAACATAGATGGCCATATTGTGAACCACTGCACAAAAACAAATATTGAAAAGATAAAGAATTGTTCAATTCCATTCTACTTGTCTGCAGTTATCTTGTGGTTACCTCATGAATCCTTGATTTAGGTTTCAACTTTTTGAGCCACACTAACCCTGAAAGAGTATCACAAATATCAAATGAGTATGGATATTTTTCTCTCTCTATCCACACATTGATAGTGATTAATACAGTTCTAGCAAAACATTCTCAGTGCTAGATATGGAACTTCCTGTGTTTCTTTTAATTAAGCACTCTCCTAGTATATTAACTTTGCAATATCTGTTAAATTATGAAAATATTAAGATCTAGTTAAGTTTAGGTTTTAACTCTCTTTAATATAATATAAAAGCTGAATATTTTGTAAAGATTTCACTGACACCATTCATTTCTATTCCTGAATAATAGAGTAAGTTACTGTTGGACACCTAATCCTCTATGGGTTAGTGTGGAAGCGGAATAGACTAATGAAGTCCAAGAGACCTTGGGATGTGGAACCCAACGGTCACACCATGTACTATAAATGTATATGATTTGTTAATAATAAACGCACTCTCATGTTTTATCTTTCATACTCCTTCTGCCATGTGTGTGTTTAACATGGTATCAGAGCGGGCACTCTCGTGCCCTGCTCCATTTTGAGCCACTTCCTTGCTATCCTACTGCGTGGAACCATTTCCAAACAAAGATCAACATTTGCAGAGGAGAACTAAATTGGTGGGATTGTTGGACTTGTACACCATTGGCTGCATATAATGCTGTAGCTATGAAGGAAGCGTGTGGCTCAGGCTCGAGGCTCATCTTCTGGAAGGAAACTTGAACACCCAGTTACAGTTATTCCTTATTTAATTGCATGGACGAGTTCCCTGGTTGCTTGGGACTACATATTGGTTGTGAAACTGAGGATAATGGTCATGGAGCACACTCAGAAGCTTAACCAGGCCTATCAAATAAATTTTGGGCTGCATATTATTTAGAGGAGGGAGCATATGCGCTGTAGGAGGTAATACAAAGCTACAGGCAAGTCGTGTCGCATGCTTGAGGCATAAAATAATTTCTCAAGAGGTTGTGTCCCCTTTCTGAGGATAACCACGAATTTTGGAGCATTATAGAGACAATCAAAAGATTATTCCTCACTGTTGTAACCTCATTTAGGAGACTGTCTACCATCTCAAGGCATAGTTGAAGAGGATTGTTGATGTCAAAGACCCTTGTGCAAGTTGAACCTGTGTAGCCATTTCTGGACCAACTTCTAATTTCTGTCGCGTTGAACATTGTGTACTAAAACATCGTGAGTGCTTTGAACCAATATTGCTTGAGTATAAGGCAGAAACAGAAGAGCACTTTTATAAAACTTAGCAAATTCTTGTCTCAACTTATGATACTGAGATGAGACCCAATGGTAGTTTGCATAAAGAAAAGGATCTATATCAGTCATACTGTAAAGTGTATTTTTGCCCTCATCTAGTAGCTTTCTACATTCTTTCTATTCACTTTGTTCAAGTTTTAATGCAGCTATTTGCCTTCTAACATATAGTATTGGTTCCTCAATTCGTGTATCCCTTATGGCATGAAGCTTCTCGATTACTCCCTCTAAGTAGCTGATAGCAGCTTCCCTTTCTATGCATTGACAAGAAACAAAAATAGAAAAAAGTGCAAGCTTAAGTAGAATGATCTTTGTCTCAAAATCTGTCATAAAATTGTGATATAGTTGGATAAGCGCATCACCAGCTTGGAAAACTGTGATGGCTACGAACTGTTCGAGCTTTAGAGTGATAAAAAAGTGATGTGTCCATTGGATGATAACCATCTTGATCTAATGCGTTCTTCATCAGAATATTCAACAATGCAAGTAACATCGTCAGCAAAGTAATCACCTGATTGAATGCTTACTGGAAAACCTAGTTTGTCGTTTGTAATCATAAAGGGCAGAGAACAACATATACCTGCAAATGGAGATAACCAGGGAAGATATAGAGAAACTTCTAGTGAATCAACTGCAAATGTGTTGCTTTTGTCGGAAGGAAATGAGAACAAAGAATGCATGTCTACTGAGAATGATTTAAGGTCACGGTCATTTGAGGAAAGACAGATGGCAACCACTATCTGTTTTAAAGGCCAAACATATATACCTGTAACTATTACTGCAAGTTTAACGGAGGATTATTGTCCACATGCAAGGGGACAACATGTTTCTGTTGCAATGGCATATCCTTGTGCCAAGTTTGAAAATACCAATGTAAATTTTGATTTCGAAGACATGAATTCTGTGCAAAAAGAAAATGTTGGGTGTCTTTCTCAAAGCACAATCTTTGTAACCTCTATAGGGAAAAGTTGTTTAGTCCATTTGGATAGACAAGCATCTCCAACTTCAGAGTCTGATGCTTCCCTAGGCGTTGAGAGCAAATCAGCTATGACTGATACAGGTGCTATTGCAGTTAGAAATGCAGAAAAGAACAAAGATTGTGTGTCTTGTCCAGATGTATATAGTGCAGCATTTCTTCCGGAAGATAGAGAAGCAAGTGCATGGGAAGCTGAATCTTCTCAGACTTCTAGTGGAGATGAGAAAGTTTCATCTTCTACTAGGGAGAGTCTAGGCATGAAAGTTGAAAACAAAGATGCAAATAGTTGTGGACTGGATACCAGTAAGCATGTTGAAGAGAAGGGAAATCCATAAGTTGATTTCAGTACCTCTAGCAAGTTTCTTGATAACGATGGAGTGTTGGAATTACTAAAAAATTTAAGACATTCTACTGTCAATAGTACAATCATGATTGATAAATCAATTCTCAGAGACATTCAAACTTGTCTGCAAAATGCACATGAAAAGACAGAGTTTCTGCAACTTGAATCACAACTGCAGCAGGAAGAATTACAGCAATGGCATCATCATTCTGACTCCCATAAGCAACAAGTTGATTCAAATCCAGTGCCGAAGGAAGTAGCAAAGTCACATGCAGATGCAGAATTTCAGTTTGCACTTCCCAAACCTATCATCAGACCATGGGAAGAGCTTGTCCATAACAAGCACAGAACAGGTCTTGGATACGAGAAGGACGTGTCCTTTCATATTCCAGACTACTCCAAACCAATCCAATTTCAAAGTATTGGATTTCTTGAGGACATTTCATCTTCACTTGTTCTTCATGACAGTTCACCTTCAGTTGTTCCAGATTCTGCCCCTCTTCCAAAGCAACAGAAACAACAACAGATTATGAAATGCCAACACTGTGACCGAGTTGGCCATCTAAAAGATCATTGTTTTAATCTTCATCCATGTAAACATTGTCATAAAACCAACCATTCTTCGAACAGATGCTTCAGAAACAAACCTCCTGCAAGAACAAATATTCATCTTAGATGGATTACTTCTTGGCAATGGGCATCAACAACCAAGAAGATATTTCAGTCACATGTCAGAACTTGTTCAAGAGTATTGAACAGTATTGCAGTTGAGTTTTCTCCATCATCTTACCTTGTATATGATAGGGGGGGGGGGAATGATGGTCATCTACAAGCATCAAAGCCACATCAAGCGAGCTTGAGCCGCAACCTGCCATACCAGATTCAGATTTGTAGGCAGAGACAAAGATGCCCTTGAGCATGCCTTCAGTTGGTAATGACTCTTCAAATAATTTGGGACACTTCCTCTAGCAGAAGACTTCAACTTCTTGCCAGTTTCAGAAGAATTCCAGGAATAGAATTGGGGACACTTCGTCTAGCAGAAGGCTTCATCTTCTTGCCAATTTTGGAAGAGTTCCAAGAATTGCATTAAGCATTCCATAGTTGGTGGTCATCCTTAAACCATCTGTTGACACCTAATCCGAAACGGATGGGTGAACCGGACAGTCATCCAGAAGATGAACTGATCCGTTTTATTTGTATACATATATGTAGATTACCTAATGAATAAAGGTATCAGTTTTCTCTCGCTCATTAAGCCTGGAGTTACCCTGGCCTGACAATGGTATCAGAGCACAGGTCCCAGAATAATTGTAACTCCTGACTGCTCAGTCTCTGACATAACTGAATACTGTAGACTGCCTTCATTGAAAGGCCTGTCGCTGCCTTCCTGCCGCTGCCTTCATTGAAACGTATGACTGCATACCTGTTGGGTTTCTTATGACAATCTGAAGACGTAACGCCGCTGTCCCTCTTACATTACCAATCCAAGAGGTAACGCACTGCTTTTTTCTTTAATGGTTAAAGTCGAAGAACCGTTTGCACAGTTTTTCATTAGAGAGGCTCCCGTCTGCATGTTTTTGACTGTTTATATCCGCCTGAGAGGCTCTCGCACCGGCCTGTGAGGAACCCTGGACTGAGGGAGGTCGAAGAGCGTTATACTGTCTACACTAGAGTGTGATAGGGAGGTCGAAGAGCATATCGTGAAGCTAGCGACGGATTCCAAGTAAAACAATCCCCTTTTCTTTGACTGATGAGGGTGAGTTATTCCATTCAAAATCTGCCTGACAGTCAGTCTAGCTTTGGGGTGTCGGCGTGCCAGATTTTGAACTTGGCTCATCATCGTTACAAATGTTCCAAATTGCCACACAGACCATGGTCCGATAGACACATCCAATTGGTAGATAGGCTGAGACGAACTGTTACAATGCTTTTCTTCTATTTGCACTGAAATCTGTTGTTCTTCATGATTTAAGCTGGATGAATCTAACTTGGCAGATTTTAGAATGAATCTTAAGCACCTTGCCTGTTCGTTTCAAGAACTTGAAACAATTTTAAGTGATTTGTCTTGAACTACGAGACTTCTTAAAATGGGTTGCTGAAATGAGAGGCGGGTAACATATCAAAGATCAAAGGTTTTAATAGCAGATTGATTGCTCAGTATTAGTATTTCCATATGAGTTCTGAATAAGAGTCAATTTTGGAATTATGGTATAAAGCATATGTTAAATGATTCTTTATGGTAGCGCTATGGTGTAAAGCAGATTTTTAAATGATTTTTTTTTCCATATAAAAATCATTTTAAAAGCAGAAATATATATGTGGAGATATAAGTAGCAAAATTTTTAAAGCAGATATATATATGCTGAGATATATATGGTGAGCAGAATTTTAATGATTTTTTTCTCCATAGCAAATCATTTTTAAAAAGCAGCGGAAGTTTTTTTTTTTTAAGAGTATTGTTTTCATAAGTATATATCAGCAGAAGTTTTTATATCAGCAGAAGTAACCTTTACAAAATGCATTCAATCATCTCTATGATAGGAATAGTTCTCACTGGCAAAGAGAACTATCCTGACTGGTCCTGGATGGTACAGCACACCCTCATTTTCAATGAGCTGTGGAAAGGAGTGTGTGTCGGAGAAGGAGACAATGACCCAGAAAAGCCCACATTAGACAAAGAGCTTGCCATCTGGGAAAACAAGAACAGCAAAGCATATGCACTAATAGCAGCATCTGTAAATAAGGAGGTGAGTCGTCACCTTAAAACATGTACAACTGCCTTTGAAGCTTTACAAAAACTGAAAGAGCTCTATGATTCACATTCTGCACTTGAAGTTGTGCAACTTATGATCAAACTCTTCACTCTTGAACTGCAAAATAATGACCCTCTTGCTCTTGCATCTGAAATAAAATCTATAGTGCATGATATCGATTCCACTAAAGTTAAGCTAGATATATCTCTTATTGCTTTCCTCAAGGCACTATATCCTACATACTCAAATTATCTTGAGTCTTTGCAAGCAAATGGGAATCTTAAGGATATAACCTTTGAATCTCTTGTGAAAAAGTTTGCTGAAAGGGAAAAAGCCTTTGGAAAGAAGACAGTCCCTGAATCTTCTGAAGAGACTGTATGCATGGCTAATAAAGAAAAATATCCTGCTCAAAATTCTACAAGAGGAAGAGGTGGATGAAGAGGAAGAGGAAGACACTTCAGAGGCAGGGGGGGCAGACATCCTCAAGGAGAAAAGGCAGATTTACATGTATTCGCTGCAAAAGAAATGGATCACATGATGCCTCTACATGCAAGCTACCATGGGACAAAATTGAGCAGAGAAGAAACCAACAGAAAGGTAAAACTGATGATACAGACAAAGGTAAAGCACCTGAATCCGTTCACTATATTGAGGCACAATGTAACATTGGAGTAAATGAAGATTTGTTTAACACTTCACTTGCTTCCTGGAAAAATGACTGGCTGCTTGATTCAGGAGCAACCTGTCATATGACTCATAGAAAAGACTTTTTTTGAAGATTTCACTGACAATGTTGATGGAGTAGTTTACTTTGCAGATCAGTCAAAAATCAAGCCATCAGGGCTTGGCACAATCAGGCTTAAACTGCCTGGTCTACCAGACTTTCTTCTTTATCATGTTTTATATCTCCCACAGCTAAAGAGAAACTTGCTGTCCTTGGTCCA
>APFE031672092.1:11855-24664 GCA_000404065.3 Pinus taeda | reverse complement strand
TTATAAATTATTTAAATTATTATATATAAATTATTGTGTAATTATTAATTATAAAGAGAAGAAATTTTTTATCTCACCTTTATTAATTATTATTGTAATAATTTATCATTAAAAATAAATAAACATTATATGATTATAATTAAAATAAAAAATTGAAAATTGAATATTATTTATTACTCAACCGACCTTTAAACAAAGCAGCCGACCTTCCTTTTCCCTAATCTAGCAACTTACCTCATAACTATTTATATCTTGTAACTGAGCTCTTCTTCTATCAACATTCAATAAGAGTCCTGATGATGGATCCCTGTTGGGGTTCGAAACGTTGACTGCAAAATGGTTTTTACTGTGGGTTCTCCAGTCACAAAGTTAGCAGACCTTGTAATTTGTCAAATTGCTGTAAATATACAAGATTAGGATCTATTTCAAGGACTTGGGTTTGGGTTATATATGGTTGCGGTATGGCTTTATCTATGATAGTTTGATCTACAAAAGCCTCAGACTTTGATCTCAAACTTTACTGGAAAGGAAAATCAAATTATAAATCTTGTAATGTTTCCAATTTCTCTGGAAGAGAAATATACCTTGAAAAAGGAATATTTTCCATAGGAGAATTGAATCTAGACAAGGGACTATTACTACCTTGACTCTCAATAAAAAATTTCGTTCTCACCAACTTTTGAGGGTTATCTATGATTCAACAGGATTGGGATCAGGGTGAGATCTAGTGTGAATTCTTTTGGGAGTCAGGGCTATGAAAAATCATCACACAAATAAAATGAAATCAATGACGCAGTAAACATTTACAAAATAACAACCTCAAATCATATATTTCATAATGATATAACATTTGTTTATTGAAATAATGATTTTAAACTAGGGAATAATTATATTTAGATTAAAATATATTCTTCTCCACTATGGTCGCCACTATGTTGTCATTCTGTATTTTTTAGGTTGTGGGAGTAAACACATAGGACAACATCAAAACAACTTTGGAAGTTGGGATCTAGCTCTGCCAGCTTCAAATAGAGATCTCTCTACGTAATTTAGCTTTGTTTTTGGTAAATTTTAGGCTAGTTATGATCGTACTTGTTTGTTTTGATTGAAAGGTTTGGTTGATTTGAGTGTTATAATTCCATTGGGCTATGGAGTCTATAAACTAAAATTGGAGTTTGTTCATCAATTTTTAAAGGATTTCTCACAGGGAAAGTTAGGTGCAGTAAATGGATCTTTTCAGAGTTTAAATGGGTGACGGAAAAGCAAAAATTGTAAGGTTCAATAGAGAACAAAGAGAAATTAATAAATTTTTATGCTGATTTCAGGGGAAAACATTAAAATTAACAATAGCCAAAATAGAGCGTTCTTGATAACGAATCCTATTTATCACAGTTTCTATTAATTAATTTAGATTTGGAAAAACAGAGGAAAGAAATAACATCGTTTAAACAGATAAAGACAAGAAACACATCACCATTCAAGACACCACATGAATCCTATAAAAGGTTCTTGTATTATTGATGCTCCAATACTTCAAAATTACAATGTGTAACATAAATTACATTCAGAAATCAACACTAATACTTCAAACAATGAATTATTTATGATAAAAATTGCAATAATGCTTTACAAAAACAACTGTCAAACCGACAATGTATTATTAGCCTAATTACAACTAATATCATCTAATATTGGAAAAAGAATAGGCCACGTAGGATGTTGAGGAAAGCGGTGGCCCTGTTTGGGTGGTTTCTATTGCCGAGTCATTCAAAATAGAATGCAATGCTGAACTAACAATTGTGCTGGCTGCTGCGCTAGCGAAAGATTTCATTGCTCCTGAGTTACTGCTTAGTCCAGTAAATCAGGTAACTATCCTCATCTCTTTTCATCTGGCACTATTAACTTTGTCACCCTGCGATAGATTTCATCTACCTCCGTATACTTAGAAAAATTTGGTTTCATGGTAAAAATATGTTTTACCTCATTTTTCACATGGAAATCATTTGACGTAGTCTCCAGAAATGACTTTGCTGTCATACTTCCTCTTATCACGCTGAACTTGGTGCCGCTTTTGGTTACCTCTTTCATTTTCTGGATGTAGTCCTCCTGAGTGATCAGCTTGTCATTGATAACATAAATACTAGGCAACCCCTTCTACATTAAGGTTTCAATCCTGTTGGTAATTTTTTTCACATGTAGCTCCAAGGTCTCACACTTTTCCCACTTCCACCATCTGATATCTAGATTTTGAATTTAAGAACCTGATAATATTGGCAGCTTTAGTTGGCATTTCTCCCAACTTTTCCCTTCCTTGCACAATGGTCTGAGTGGCCTTCTCTATTAACTCTTTCTGTTCAAATATAATCTGAATAGAAGGCCAAATTTCATTCATTGAATCAAGTATGTTCATCCAGATTGTTTCCTTGGCTTGGGCCAAGGTCTGGCCAATAGAAGTATCTCTCTCTACCTAGCACAACTTTTCCAGAAGTATTTGATCTTTGTCTAGTTCAGCAGCCCGAGAAGCTTCAATTTTGGCCTTTTAGACATCCACAAATTTAAGTTGGCTCTGTAAGGTCTCAATCTCCTTTGATTGCAAGGACATGTTTTGCAGTGTCTATGCTACTTGTTCAACACTGGGAGTCTGGGTGGAAGTAGAAGGTGCAGTAGTTGTTCCTGTGGAGGGTAGTTGAGAAAGAGGCATGACATCCAAAGGAACAATGGCCATCTTCAAGCTGTCTTATTTCTCCTTTATTAGCTTTTCTAACTTTGCTTCCATCTATCTGATTTGTATGTTTTGATCAATAAGCAATTTCATCATGTCATCTTTTTGAGCTTCACCTTCTGCAATTTCCTTAGTCATTGGATCCTCTGTAGCTGGCAGCTTGAGCTGTTTCCTCAATGCTGCAATGTCCAAGTTTTTCTTCTTAATAATTTCTTCGGTAGCAATGACATCCTTAGGGTCATACCCTATCTTGATCATCAAGTCTTCTAAAGACTTGATTATGTTGTCTTTGGCCAAGGAGGAGATTTTTTCCATCTTCAATTGGGACTGTACATTTGCAAAGGAGACCTTCAATTTGGATAAAGAATAGCAGTGTTAGTGAGAGTGGAGGATATCGTCTCACCAGTTTGTTTGTGCATCCCCATTTGGTTAATGGGATGTACATCCTTTGTGCTGAACTCAAAGGTGGTTCTCTTGTAGTCAGCTGCTGATTTAGGTTGTGAAGTCTGGGCCTCAAGGAATGACATTTGCATTCTACCATGTTCAATATCATACACTAACAAAATTCTACTTTGTGAAGTGGAAGTCTGCGTCCAGAATTGGTTGTAGGTGTTGTTCTTCAATATCTCATTTCTGAGCTTTATTTCTCTATATCTATCAAACACTATTTTCTCCTTCTCTTTCTGGACTGTGGGTGTTTCTAGCTCAGTCTCCTTATGGCCTTATGAAGATGAAGGTCCAAAAGGAGAAGTGGTGAACTTCATGATTGCTGGTGGAGAATCCGTGATAATGATGGCTGACTGGTCTTCCATTTCTTTATCTATTTCTGGTTTGTGAGTCACCTTGGCCCTCTTTCTGTAATTGATTCTAAATTCTCTAGCTTCACCCTCGGTTGTAGATGGATACCCTTCTTCTCTCTGTACTTTTTTGTATTTCTCCTGAGGAACAAGAGTTTGTAAACTAGAAGTGGAAACTAGTTGCTCTTCAGCTTCCTGTAGAGTCTTTTCTGCCCACTCCAACTGATTTGCATATTGTTGTATCTCTAGCCTAACAGTATGAATATAAGGAGTATTCTTATTGTCCACCCTGAGTTTTGAAATGATACCGTAGGGGTCATAATACCAGGTGAAGCTCAATTTGAACTTCATATCCTTCAATATCTTGTCTGCCTCCTCCCCTGCAGTTCTTGTGTTGCAGGCAAATGGGCCTACTTGTGTTTTAATCCTGAACCATGCCTTCTTTTTTGCTACAAAGTGGATTTCATCTAAGTTTAACATTTTCCTGATGTATTCTAGTGTAAAGATCCTCATTGGGAGGTACTTCGAAAGCTTGTAGGGGGCCAAATCACATCCATAGACTCTCATCTCTGTGTAATTTTGGTACAGGTAGCAATCTTTGGTCTTGGCTTGGTCTGATAGATGTAGTATTCATTTGATATCCTCACTAATTCTGGGCTGCACTGCACTGTGGAGAATGTTCATAGCTAGATGAACAAAGTCTTCTACAAACTGCTTGTAGGTGAATTCTTGTTGTTCCTTCATGACCAGTGTGGTCTTAAATATAACTAGTTGTTGGTCACCTGCATCATCCAGTTTCTGCAATGCAAAAGTAAACTTGTCTGCTTGATAATAGATGAACATGTAAATCAAAATTGAAGTGTAGCTGAACACCTGCTCTGTGGGAAACTTGATGAACTAGTCATGGATATTGTCATCCAAGAATTGATTGAAATTGAAAATAGTAGTGGGCTTGCTGTCTATAGAAAATGTGGAAAGGAATCCTAATATAGGCTCATCCACCCACTGGTTAGAATGGTAGCCTAGCATGCAAGAGCGGATGGAAATAATCTGCTTGGTTTGGTCAGGAAAAATGGCAGAAGGATAAGGAGGATTTTTCTTGGGCAATTGGACATTCTCTAGAAGGAAAATCTCAAATATCCTAGCTCTAGTGGCAAAATCCAACTTTTGATAAAGTTGGATGAGGGCTTCTAGGGAGAAAGGGGCAACATTTTCCATAGAAGGGGGCAACATCATTTGGTCAATTGATTTGGTTGTAATGGTGAAAAGGATGTCACCTATAGGTGTAATTATAGCACTTTGGGTAGGGACATAGCAAGCTTGGCATTTCTTAGTGAATTCCGGGTTGGGAAAGTCATAGGAAAAATATAGTGGGGAAGGTTTGACTCCTAGAGGCTTATCTCATCCATTTTATCAGTGTGTTTTTCCTCTAACCAGTGGTATAATTTGAGGAAATCGCAGTCACAGAGTGTTTCAGTGATTCAGTAGTCTCTGTCTATCAATGGTGTGTGATCCAAGTCTATAGAAGGGGGAATCAATGGGTTAATGGCCTGGTCCTGGGTCTTATCTTTAGGAGGCATGGATGGAATAGTTCCTGAGAAAAATGGATAAGCACAAGAGGCTTTCCAGGCTCTGAAACAACAAGCTGTAAAGCAAAGAGAATAGAGAGATCAGGGAATGTCAGGATGCTGGTGGCGAGAACGCTCTGATAGAGACTACAACAAGAAATTATGAATAATAGAAAGACAATGAGAAGCGAAAGATGGTAGTGATGCTCTCTAGATATTTTAAACACCGCAACAAAGTTCCATTGGAAATGGCGCAGGGCCGTTACTGAACGGTTACCCGGGAAAATTAAATGCGGAACAGGTATCAGAGGGGAATGCATTTAATTGTACCAATAGTCGGGACATGTGGCGGGAAGAGAGTGGAAGAGGAGGAGTGGTGGGGGCACAATAGGAGTGGATGCGAGATGGTGGTTTCCGGAGGGGGTGATGGGTGGTAAATGGTATTAGCAGGGGGTGAAAAATCACAGGGAGACGCCACGTAGGGAGTAGGGCCCAACAGAAAAAACCGTCTTCCAGGCCCCCCCTGCGGTAAAGGGAGAATGCGAAGGGGGGCTGAAAAGGAATTATGCCCGTGGATGAAATGGAAAACTAGATCCCGAAGTGTTTAGGTGACAGAAATTTAACCACAAACGACAAAATGCTTTGTTCGCTAGCACTTATGTAATTTTGTTTCCAAACTTAGGATAGGGGAAAAAAGTAAATAGGGAAATGAAATACTTATGCCCGCACACATTTATCCTCCAAACTTAGGGTAAGGGATTAAAAATAAAGCTTTTTTGAAATAAATATTTCATAACATTCACTTTTCTCCTCTTTCCCTATCCCAAACTTAGGATAATATTTATGCATGCTGACATTCAAAGAAACCCACCAAATCTGCCTACCCTCAACTAAACTTGCATTTTTTATTTTAATATCTAGGGTGCACTTAGACTAGCAAACCCATTCTCATTTTCTTTTATGCAGAAAGAAAAACTATCTAGCTTATCCCTTATTTCTTCGATTGACTCAGATTAAATTGTTGGGTCAATGTCATTTTCTACCTAACTAATGATTTATCCAAATTAAACTGTTGGATAAACCTTCATTCTCTATCTAATATTACAAGAATTTAAAGAAGTTTAATCATGATTAAATAGTATGATTAAGCTAAAACAATTGATTGTGGCATTTTGAACAATCTGCTCACAACTTTATTTTACAGAAATGAAGAAAAACTTTGTATGAGTAGTGGCATTTAGACTTGCACACTTTTAGTTTTATTCTCTTTTTGATTTTCTTTATTTTCTAGTGGGGTTTAATCTTTTTCTATTTTTTTTCAATATTTTTGTTTTTGTTTTTATTCTTCTTCTTTATACCCTCTTTTCATTTTTTATTCTATTTTTCTTTATTTGTAAATCATTGGCAGATTGACAAGTATTTACAAAATAAGATTCCTAAGATACATAACTCAGTTACCTTGAGATCCTATAAATTATAGGACCTTAACAGGACTTCCAATGATCTCTTAAACCTCCTTCAATAATGAAATGACAAGATCATAATACTATATATATAAGTAACAATTACTTTCAAGGAAATCAATTTGCCTCATATTTGACTTCCAACATCAAAGAATCCTATTACAATTTTGAAATATTGTCTTCAAACTTTTTTTATTAAATTTTATTTGATTTGGAAGTGATGAAAATAAGATGATATTTTTATTCATGGATGAAATGAATTTCCATTTGGAATTAATGGAAAGGAAGGGTACAATGAAAGTCATCGACACATGCATCCAATTACTTTTCTGCGTATACACTAGTGTGAAATATTTTCAATTGGGAATTTTTGCATGCTAACACTATCCATTATTTTCCTCCACAACCATCTTGGAATGGCAATATTGAGAAAGAGTATTTAATGGAGGAATGCATGCCAAGGATTTGATTATATTATCTCATCTAAAGAAACATACTCAAAGTAAAATTGGTAAAGCGAGTTAAAGATTGTAAAGCATTCACACCCTACTATTTTGTATCTTACAAGAGGTGGTAATATGCACTTATTGAGGACCTTGAAATATTTTTCCCTTCTTGATGTTCTAGCACCACCATATTCTATAAATAATGACAAGTCTTGATGTAGCTAGTCATTATCTAGCTTGGTTAGAAGGCTACCAACACTTCGAGAATCTTGTGGTGCAGAGAAGGACTATACATGGGTCCAAAATTGGTGCTTTTATTTCCTTGGACATATCATGTTTCTACTGCCATTCATTGGATATAAATGTATATGAATGCTTTAATATTCTTGAAGGTAGGAAAGAGAACACATAAATATTGATCTATGCATAAGCAAGGTATATGGTAGAATGCTTCCATGTTTATATTAAAAGTACAAACGATGAAATGGGATAATATTAAGGTGGAAAATTCGAAGTGCATGTAGGGAACATGGAATTTATTTGAGATAGAAGACTCCAATATTGTCATTGTTAAACCTTTCTACAAGATCAATGTATGAGAAAAAAACCATGAAAGTCATCTTTTCTTAACAAGAAAATAGGTTACTGTATTCCAAATCAAGGAGCCTATGAGCCATTAATGTCATCTATAGGTGCTACATGTGTTGATATCATACCTCCTAGCTCCATTATCAGTGTTCCTGTATCAAACTCCTCAATAGAGAGAATAAAAATATAGGTAATTATCAGAATCACAATTGATGAATCTAGGTACAATAGCCTTATTGATATTCAAGGCACCCTCCATCAGAATTTTTACAAGAGAAATAGTCCAAAGCTGAACACAATGGTGACAATTTTTTCTATGCATTATGAAATGAAGTTTGAGGTGGAGTCAGTGGTGACCTTAATATTCTATTTGAATGCTTGTTTTAAAGAGACGTCCTCTACACCATATATAGAAATGAGGTCATGCATTAACACTTCACTGTCATAACGTTGAAACTTTCCAAAGCTAAAAGGTGCTCCACAAGTATATAATTCCACCTTATTAGATCAACTTGAATAAAATCATTGATCAAAATGCTAAATATTTGGGGTGAAATTTAAAAGTAATCTCCTGTCTTGAAGTGGAAATTATTTAATGAAGTTCGAGACTGGTAATATCCTTGAGAATGTCAATGTTGAAAAATGTGGCAAAAATTTAAAAGGTACTAAGCTTAACTTGCTAGCAATAAGCTCTACAATTAGAAATATTTGGCATCTGTCGGTATATAAAATTGTATGGGAAAACAATTTTATTTTGACAATAAAAAAATACTATGAGGTTGATTGGACACCCAAATTCATGGCTTAACATATTCGTTTGATGTTTAATGGGAACAATACATAATAAGGACTGACCTATTTATGGCATGGTTAGGCAAGTCACAACAGGACAACTCCATATGGTTTCCAAAAATTCATATAACTATACCATGTATCTTTCCAGGTTGGCACAAATGTGGACTGCTAGTATGGGTCAAAGATCAACCTACATAGTAACTAGTGTGGCAGTAAGAAAATTAAATTCCTTAATAACGAGTGGATGTCACAATCTTGTTCAACATCCCACACAAGCTTCTATAATTTTACAATGATAACAAACATCTCAAGTTTACCAACAACAACTCTATCCTTCCCCCCCCCCCCCTTCATAATTTCTCTTAGTTTTATTGTAAATATTTCATCATAATTATGAACATGGTAAATTGCTCAAAATAATTGAGGATGCGATAGCTCATAGGAAATTATAGATTCATGAGAAATTATAGAGTGAAGGGGAAGTTGAAGGGTCACCTCTCGATATATATAAATGTCTCCTCATGCCTCTAGGGGGGGAGGGGCATTTAGCACTTGAGTCTAGTTAGAATAGAGATAACTATGAGAAATTAGGTAACTTTGAGAACTCTTGATCTTGCTAGATATTAGGTTGAGTTTTTTTGAGGCTAGGGGCTTATCTTGGAGATGATATGAGCAACCCACCTTCCACTATTGGATTTTGGTGGACTTTTGGTACATGTACTTGAATTTATAGCATTATCAATAAGGAGCTCTTCACTCTTGGCATCGATTCTTGTGCACTCCTCTAATGGTTGTAATGGCTATCCAATAGTCTTATTATGTTTTCATTATGATTTCACATGGGTGATATGTTTGTAAACTAATTCATGACTTATTTCTCATAGGTTTGCTGTAATCTTTGCTATTTCATTCCATGCTAACACTAGTAACCAATTGTAAACTAATTTGCAATTAACTTCTAGTAATTTCTTATTATTTTATGTTTCATATGGTTTTAGTTAACTAACTCCTCTTGAGATGCGTTTCTTCTTGTTGTTTATCTATTATCTTGTTGTATCATATACTTAAAGCTTATCATTTGTAGGTTGATTCATCCTTACTCTTCGAGTATTTCTCTCTTGTCTCACATTAACATCTATTCACTCAAAACCTAAGAGGAAATAAACGTGGTGGAATCCACGCCCACATACTGGATGGGGATCATATCCAAAACAATTTGAGATCTAATCGGGACTTCACAGCAAGGATATGCCCTTACTATTGGTGGAACATTCTACCCCGTTAACAAATTTGGTGCTAGAAGGAGGCAATATGACAAGCTATTCTTATGGAGATCATATATTGAAATTTTATTTTATAATGGCTCCTTCCCAAAACCTTGTGTGGCATTATATTTATGGAAGAGTAAATAATACAATCCTCATCAAGATAGTTGATCTATTGTTTGAGAATAAGTTTGATGGTGAGCGTTATCAATAAGGAGCTCTTCACTCTTAGCATTAATTCTTGTGCACTCCTCTAATGGTTGTAATGGCTATCCAATACTCTTATTATGTTTTCATTATGATTTTAGATGGGTGATGTGTTCGTGAACTAATTCATGACTTATTTCTCATAGGTTTGCTATAATCTTTGCTCTTTCTTTCCATGCTAACACTAGTAACCAATTTAAAACTAATTTGCAATTAACTTCTAGTACTTTCCTATTATTTTATGTTTCATATGGTTTTAGTTAACTAACTCCTCTTGAGATGTGTTTCTTATTGTTGTTTTTCTATTATATTCTTGTATCCTATACTTAAAGCTTATCATTTGTAGGTTGATTCATCCTCACTCTTCGAGTATTTCTCTCGTCTCACATTAACATCTATTCACTCAAAACCTAAGAGGAAATAAACATGGTGGAATCCATGCCCACATACTAGATGGGGATCATATCCAAAACAATTTGAGATCTAATCAAGACTTCACAACAAGGATATGCCCTTACTATTTGTGGAACATTCTACCCCGTTAACAAGTTTGGTGTTAGAAGGAGGGCGTATGGTAAGCTGTTCTTGTGAAGATCATGTATTAAAATTGTATTTTATAATGTCTCCTTCCCAAAACCCTATGTGGCATTATATTTAGGAAGAGTAAATAATACAATCCTCATGAAGATAGTTGATCTATTGTTTGAGAATAAGTTTGATGGTGAGCATTATCAATAAGGAGCTCTTCACTCTTGGCATTGATTCTTGTGCACTCCTCTAATGGTTGTAATGGCTATCCAATACTCTTATTATGTTTTCATTATGATTTCACATGGGTGATATGTTCGTGAACTAATTCATGACTTATTTCTCATAGGTTTGCTGTAACCTTTGCTCTTTCATTCCATGCTAACACTAGTAACCAATTGTAAACTAATTTGCAATTAACTTCTAATACTTTCCTATATTTTATGTTTCATATGGTTTTAGTTAACTAACTCCTCTTGAGATGTGTTTCTTCTTGTTGTTTTTCTATTATGTTCTTGTATCCTATACTTAAAGCTTATCATTTGTAGGTTGATTCATCCTCACTCTTCAAGTATTTCTATCTTGTCTCACATTAACATCTATTCACTCAAAACCTAAGAGGAAATAAACGTGGTGGAATCCATGCCCACATACTGGATGGGGATCATATCCAAAACAAATTGAGATCTAATTGGGACTTCACAACAAGGATATGCCCTTTTATTGGTGGAACATTCTACCCCATTAACAAGTTTGGTGCTAGAAGGAGGGCATATGACAATCTGTTCTTGTGGAGATCATATATTAAAATTGTATTTTATAATGGCTCCTTCCCAAAACCTTGTGTGGCATTATATTTATGGAAGAGTACATAATACAATCCTCATCAAGATAGTTGATCTATTGTTTGAGAATAAGTTTGATGGTGAGGGTGACATTTTTGCACTTGAACATATTCTTCAATTTCTTGTATCTCTAATGGTGTGCATCATGAAAGTATCATATGTAAGCTTTTCACTTTTACTTTCGAAGGTCATGTCAAATCGTGGTGTCAAACATTGCTAGGCACATCTATCCATTCATTAGAAAAATTCATTTAGGAGTTTTAATTTTCTTTTAGAGAGTTTAATTTGAGGAATTGTGTAAAAGGATCAATGAGATTAGAATTAAATTGGGAAAATCATTGAAATATTTTTTTACAGATTTCACAATTATTATTATTATTATTATTATTTTGAAGGACATAGATTGGGATTATCAGTTTGCATGGTTGGAATGATTGGTTTACCTTTCTAGGAAGAAATTTAAATATGAAATGAATAGTGACAATCAATCATCAGATGATTCTAATGATCTTGATGTTACAAATCTACCAAACCTCATACCTACTTTCATTATGCTGAATTTTGTCTCTTTTTCAGATGTGATTCAAGGAAAATCTGAGGCCTTTGAGGAGGAAATTGTCACCTCAAATATCTCTCATCCTCGTTAAGCTTCATCATTGAATGAAATAATCTCTTATGTTAACAATGCAATCTTTGTTATCAGTAATCTATGTAATGAAGAAATATTGAATGAAGAAGAGTGAATTTGTCTTATCTTAGAATCTACGATAAATTCTTTTGAGGTGGGGCAAGCTAAAATTGAAATTAGTAAGACAGCTATCATGCTGATGAAATTCAAACCTATTTCTTCAATATTATATCTCCTCATGATATGCTTTACTTCCTTTCTATGACCAAGACCTTGTCTTGGATAACAATGAATGTTTAAATTGTTCCATAGAGCATAACATGAATGCCAATATGTTGATTCCTGAAGATGGCATGAATTTACAAAATCTAGTATTTGAATAAGGTTTGATGGGAATTAATTTTTCTTCAAGAGAGTCATTTCATCTTCTTTTAGCTTTCCCTCACTACTCCTTGCATCCTAATTTGTTTGTCGAACCTGCTACACCAACAATCATTTTAAATCCTCTACATTCTCATTATGTTGGTTTAGATTGTAATCATGAACAAGATAGTGATGTCTTACATTGAAGAGGAAAATAATGAATATATTGCTCATATTCATTTTGATTTTCAATCTTCAACATGGAAAGAATATAAATATTTAGTTCAAACCATTCATGAAATCATTCCCATTGATTCATCTCCATTTTTAATTCAAGAATAATCTTGTGTTTCAAAGAATCAATCTAATATTGTCAAAACATCTAATCAAAATAGTGGCTGTAACAACTTTCATTTTGTTAACAATGACCTTGTTGATACATTGAATGATGGATGTCCATATGCATCTGTTGATTTCACCAAGCTATTGAGATTTAATTGTCCAACATTTGAGAGCTTGGAGACTTATTAGGAGAATGAAGCACTTCAGTTTTCGCTAGTAATGTTAGGACCTCATTGTAATGCCCCTAATAAT
>APFE031672090.1:184239-198995 GCA_000404065.3 Pinus taeda | reverse complement strand
CATATGATATAAAGTATCCACCTCTAATTAGTTCCATACGTGAAGTTAGCATACAATACCCAGGAAACTTTTTAAAACAAAATAACATACCATTATTTCTTTTTTAAGTCAATGTACTTTGACTTTGTAATGTTTTACTTATATTAATATCATATAAAAAAATTTGAAATAAAAAAATGTTTTCTAAATTTTATAAATTGATATTTTTTATTTTTTTTGTGGGTGGCATTTGGAAAAAAAAAGGGTGGTTTGAGGAGTATTTTTTAAGATGAATAACTTATATTAAAAAATAAAATTTTAAATGTAATGTATAATTCTATTTGATATTTAGAGGAAGAAGTTAACAATGACTATATTGATTTTGTAATTAAATATGATATATTTTCACTTTGTTGCATCTAGTGCTTCCTCTCAAAGGAGACTATCTCACCTTCCATGATTTGCCAATAATGCATAAACATAAGATCCAACGTCACCCTCCTCAACCTTTACAATAACGATTGATTATCTCAAAAGGCAATTGCATTAGCTCCAAACTCCACCAATGTATGAAACACAACTAACATATAAAAACCAAAAAAAAACGTAGAAAGTAGAGTATTCCAAGTCCTTTCATACCTACAAGGAAGATCTGTGAGTGGAAATTGCAAATAGTGATGATATTTGTATGCACACTCAATGGTTTGCAAATTGTTGTAGATGTTCCACTGGATAGTTCGTAACAACATATCTAATAAAATAAATTGAAATCGATAATATGAAGGTTAAATTCCCTTAGTTTCCAAATTTGTTAATTATTGACTTTATGCTTATGGGTGATATAACTAAATGTGGAAAATAGAAAACAACAAATACATTCATACACCATTCACAATGAACACAATATTTGCTATAGGAAACCATTGCGGGAGAAAACCTAGCTAGAAGGCGAAGTTATTTTGCGATCTTTTCTTTGGTTTGGAAATAATGCAAGCACAACGAAGAAGGTGCTCTCTATGGAACTACCTAAGACTTGTGGCTTATTAGACTACTACAGAACATCAATCCCCTTTGTTATGCTCACTAACTCCCACTCTTGGTATCTTCTCTATTACGAAACAGAATACAATAAACAAGAATGGAACCCCCTCTTCCTCCTAGTGACATGATATTAACATAACATGATAACCAAATAGGGGTCAAGTTTTACTCCTTCAAGTCTTAATTAGAGTTAAAAATTTGACCTTTCTAAAGTCTTCCTCATAGTCCACACATGGCTAGGCCCTTTTGTATGCATAATGGGGCTAACGTAGCATCATTTCAAACCATGGTGGCCAAACCAAAAGGTTAACTTTCGAGAGGCATAACTTTTGCATTGAAACTCTGATTTATGTCTTTGTTGCACCTTTGGAAAGGTATTTGAGTGGAGAACATTATCATGGGGTCTTGCACTAAAGTAAGAATTTTTTGACCTCAAAAAACATCGTTTCATGCTTCAAAATCACCCTATAAGGTTTAAGACCCCAATTCTCTAAATTGTGACCCACCAATAAAAATGACCCTGCAAGTTGATTCCTCCAATGAGTCCACTTTGAAAGCACCAAGCTAGATGGAAAACAACTGAATGATCAAATATGGATCACTTAAAGATGAAGGCATTCAAGAAACATCATCAACATGCAATCCTTATCTTGCCTTTATTACTATCACTTATTCCCATCATATTTATAGAATAGCTTCAAAGCTTTATCCATTCTAGAAGAAAACTTTCAATAATCAGTAGGCAAATTCCTTATCCTCCATTATTGCCTACATACTTTGATTGTTTACATTGAAAAGGACAGGTTGTTACAATCTTGACCAGTGTTTGATGAAGAATTTTATTACAAACAATAATGATGTAATAACATCCACCTTAAGATTAGGCTCTAGTTTATAAGCGACACCTTTCTTTGGACAATTTGATCCAAATCATGCTTTCAAATATGGATACAATGCTTTATAATGAAAAGCGTCAAATGTCCTTCTAAGTTCCATAGTTCCTTATGAAATCACAATATTGAGCCACCCTCATTATGTTTCTTTGATTACTATGGCAATAACTACTTTGTAATTCATGTACGAATCAAGATTTTGAGAAAGATATTACACCTTTTAATAAGGAATAATAAAAACACTAACTTAAGATAAATAGCATTCAAAATGGAAGAAAATGGAAATAAACTTCTATTGTTCCATCAACAATCGCTTCATTAATCCCAAAAAAGTCTCTCCATGCAAATATCTCCCTCCTAAGATACTTCACTCCATTAAATATCTATTGTTTGCAAGAGGAAAAAACAAGAGAACTAGTGCACATTCCTTTTAGAAAGAAGAAGTGAGTGGAAATGTGATGATGATAAAGTAAAAGTGACTTCCCTTTATTTATATGAGGGTAGCCAACTTAGTTTTCACATATTTACAACAAAAATCACTAATAATTTCCTTGGAGCATTCAACTATGCCTAAAGGTCACCATCCAACTTTAAGATAGTTTTGAAACATAAGAAATACATCATAAGTTTCCCGCATGTGTTGGAATAAATGCTCTCCAACATGACTTCATCCTCCTAAAATGGACATCTCCATCAATTAAGTGACAAACTCGGTCTAAAAGTTCTCCTCACTACAAGGTACATCATCAAAGTGCATGGGTACATCTCCAAATAACATCTCCTCCACCTTAACATCATCGTCAAAGAGGCTCACATCACCCTTCTAGGGCATATATGGATGATGTGGCAACCCCAGGGGCAAGAAATGACATAAATGCATGGTTTATTATCCCTCCTAAATTGTCTCAATGGTATCGATCAACATATGGGCTCTGGAACAAGGAAAATTCCATCAAATAGGGTAAAGGCCAACCTGAGGGTATCCTAGGTCCACCTAGGCACATCACCAATCAATCCAATGCCTTGGCTTCTTGGTTCAACATCTTAGCATCTGGAGGTGTAGTAAGGGGCATATAATCATGTGGAGGCTCTTCAAATTCCAATGTTCATCTTAGGAGGGTAATGCTAGGGCTGCAAAGTCACATGTGATCTCAAAACTAGGCTAGACATCCTTTGAATGATGTTTGAGGTGTCAAGCCATCTCTGAAGGGATCTTTGCTACATGTGTAATGAAGCACTTGAAACACACCCCCAAGATCAAGTGAGATCAACATCATTAGGGACAAAAACCATTAAGGTGTCGTAGTGGACAATATTTAATGTGAAGGGCACAAAAATAGTTCACAAACCTTGCCTTCAAATGCCATTCTATCTCAAGATTTGTAAGAAAGTTACCACACTTGTGTTATAGATCATTATGTCATTGGTCCTATTATGCAGGGAAGGACATTTCACAAGTAGACTCATCAATCCATAGATGCATGTGGTAAAGGTGTGATGGAATGGGAAAGACTCCAACGAAGATGGCCATAGCCATGGTACTAGCTGAAGGAGGTCCAAAATCTCTAGGTGATATAATGAGAAGAGGGAGCAATCATGGAGGCATGAGTTACCCCTTTCCTTGGCCTACTTTTTCCACCCCTCCAATGCACCTTTTACTTTAATGAATTATATTTATTTCTCTCATAGCTTAGGATACTCATGTTGCTTTGTGATTTTCCAATGCCCCTTGAAAATGTAGCGGTTTATCACTCCTCAAGGTTGGGCCCTTCCTCAAAGATGTGGATATAGGGTGATAGTATCAATGACCAATGGAAACCAATCCAAAGAATGGATGTGGATAATAAGGGAAACATGGAAAGTGGCAAGTACGGATTACATTGGGAATGTTATATCAATTAGTGCCCCTCTCAAAGGAAGGAACATAGGGGAGATCATGTTGGACTAGGGGAAAAGGACAATCTCTTAGGTGAAGCATCAAAACAAGGTTACAATCAAGAGTGTTCAATCATCAAAACTTAGCCTGTGATCCATATTAGGATGCCCCAAAACATTAAATGAAATCACATGATTATAGAAATTATTAGTGTACCTTTCAATAGATAGCCCACCTTCGTTCAAGAAGCATCCCATAGGGTAAAGAACATTTAATGGAGTACAGGTGGGGAGCTTTAAAGTAAGTCTATTTGTGGATCATCGTAGTGCTATTAGATGGTTAACTAATCAATGGTGGGAAAAAATTTCTCTTAGAGGTTACCCACTTTTGGTGGGTAAGAAGAAGGACAAAAAGAATTGGGGCTTACACCATAAGATGGGGAATACAAATGAGCTTAAGTAGGCCAAGGAAAAATACATTAGTAAGGGATTCAAGCCAGAGTTTTTGTAAACCATAATTATGCCCCTTTGTTGTTAACTAATTATTTTTTTTATTAATTTTTGAGGGATGGGGATGTTAGAGCATGAAGAAGGCACATGGGCCTTGTTGACCACTATGTGTCAACGACCCATAGCAATACACCCCCTTTTTTTCGCAAAAGGGATAGCGTCTGATCGATGTGCTCCTGCCATCCAGCTATCATCATCAGCCTGAGGATCATGTTATAATGTAAATCCATTCTACATGTGTATAATGTAAATAATCTCAACAGATCTGTGTCGTGTATGTAATTACCTAGGTAAACCTACTTTTCTGGTGACGATCTACATTCCAGGAGGTTTTTTGTCTCATCGATCCATTCTCGGATGGTCGACAGAGTTTTCCTTCAGCCTTACCCCAAAGCCGGAATGGATTTTGCCACTAGGATCTTAGGGGAGTCCTAGTGTTCTAGATCGAGTCTATGTAAAAGTGATTTGGGAATAATCCTAACCATTTGGTTAGGCTATTTTATTACAAATTGCTTGGTCTGCTAGATTATATTTGTGTCATAGAATTGGGTAGTCTGTGAGGGTCTTTTGCAAATGGGTTTTCCCCCTTGAGATATAAAAAATGTGAAATCATGATATAAAGTGTCTTGATGGTTGGAAAAATAATTTATTCCCTCATAAGTTAATTAATTAAATTTTACCCATTGGTGAAAGTCCATAAAGAGAAATGGTTTGTGTTGTGGTGAAAATGGGCCACTACTGATTTTTGTCACTTAGTGTAGTGCATTAACTTGTAGGGTACCCCTCTATAAGACCCACTAGATTTTGAGACAACAACACTCGTGTTAGAGAGTTATTATTGGCAGATACAAGTTGTACTTTTGGCATAGTTTATTTGGTTTTGATAGATTGATGACGTCCCTTGTTTGAAAATTTCTTCTTGAACTTTCCTTTCTCCTTCTCATATTTTATTTTTAGTAGAAGGACATAATCATTTTTTTCTATTCTCATTATTCTTCACTTGTTTTATTTCGAAATCTGTTTTCTTGTAAAATCCTAGTTTCCTTCTATAAGAGTTGGATTGTTTCATCAAGTGATATGTGTTTTGTTCATGTCGCCTATTCATCCATTGTTGAGTATCTTTGCACACTTTTTGATTCATATATTTTTTTAGAGAGAAGTGGAAGTTGCTCACCTTTTGTATAGTTGAAAGTTGTTGAAGTAAAGCTCTTGAGAAGGATAAGTTCATCCCCCAAGTGCTTATAGATTGGATATAATTATATAGACTTTGTATACATATTTTTTGTTAGTTAATCCATGGAGATTTGAACTGGTGACCTATTACAAGGAATGCCTTAACAATGCACCCACTCACTGTCAATTGAAAGTGGGTAATGTATATAGGAGAAAACATTTCTCCTAAATGGTCCTTAGCGATTAACTAACAACTCATTTCAACCACTATATAGCTCAATGTTCCATTATCTCCAAAGTGGGTAGTATATATAGGAGAAAACATTTCTCCTAAATGGTCCTTAGTGATTAACCGACAACTCATTTCAACCACTATATAGCTCAATGTTCCATTATCTCCAATACTTGAGCAAGCCATGTGGTCCCTCGCCCACTTATTATGATTATATGTTTGAAGATGGGCCTCTCGACCCTGAAGGTATGAATTTTCATTGGTATAGTTGAGTAATTTTAATTACTTATCATGGGTACTTTTGGGCATTAATTGGTGGGGGGATTCAACTAAAAGAGTGGGTTAGGTTTGTATTCTTGTCTCATCTACCCAAATTTTGTGGTTACCCTTGTATCCTAGTCCCATGGGATCTCCTTTACTAACCATTAACTTTAGGGTTGATGCGACATGGGAAATCCCAATTTTGGTTCCGTAGTCCTACTTCCTGATACCACATACATCACTCCCCTTCCATTCGTTTTAGCCCCATTCATCTATTTTCCCATACAGGTCCATATGTGTCCACTAGGTACACATATGGTTAGCCTCTCCTTCCCCTCATCCACACCTTGGGTCAACCATGGAATGATGCCCCTAAGGTTGAAGCAACTAAGAAGAAAAGAAAAAGCATAATTTGGCCACTCTCAACAGGAAATGTACCACAAGATGCAAAAGATGGTCAAGACATACAAATTTAGCATATGGGTAAAAGACAAATAGGAGCTCTATCCCTTATCCATGGACATCACCACAGTTCCCATGGGCCCTAGATGTACCCCCTCCATCATTAAGGAACCCATTATTATCCCAACCCCAGGTGGACGATGAATCGCCCCACCTTAAGGGGCTATCCACTACTATATACTATACGTCGTACTCTCATCCCCTAGATCTCGAGCAATTATGAAGAAAAATCAATCAAAGGCAAAAGGCATATTAAGGGTGGAAAAACAAAGGTCGGCATAATCATGTGCCACGATTTACTCCCTCCTACACTCATATACCCATGTGTGGGATTCCCCTATTATTGCCACCTATGTACCATAACATGTGGTCTAGATGATTCCCCCCACTTGGTTCCATTACTTTATCATTTCCCACCTACCACTAGAGGGATGTACCATGGACATGTTACCCCCTTTGAAGGATGAAACCTCCTATCAGGGTCCTTGTTTAACCTCCTTATGGAGCTTGGAGACAATTTTACATGCCTCCAACCGAATTGATTCCATGACTTGTAAGCTCTTTTACTTTATTATTCTAATGGTTTGTTGCATTGGAGGGCAAGGCATGCATTGGATCTTATGCAAGATTGCAGGTGGGTCTCCATTTTGGGCTTGGTCACCCTATACCAGGTTCTAACCCTTGAGAGCGCCACATTGGCACTTGTAGGGTGAGCGTTGAGAGACATGGGCCTCCACCATAGCAGATATTACTTCATGGATCCTCAACAACGTTCACTGATTACTAGTGTTCCACCTTTTGGATGAGGATCATGCACCTGGTTTACCATGCCCAACTAGCTCCATTCTATCACCATATGCTTGGTATATGTTCTAGGGTCTAGAGGATATCTTCCGATGGCTTATGTCATCATTATAACCCTTGCAGATGTTTTTTAGAAATTTTCGATCCATTTGGAGACACATGATGATGTCCTTGTACCCCCACGCCCACTTGGGAGCACCACATGTTCTTGCTTGGAAAACAAGGGGCTAACCCCTTATCCACTATTTTTGGGTCCATTTCTACATCATGCCACCCCTTGGAATTCATTAGGCCTCCTCAAAGGCCCAATGACTCACGTTGTTGATCATTCAACCCTCTTGAGAGGCTTATTCTTGTGTTATTGAATAAGTATTGTTAGTATGCACATTACTTTATTTTAGGGGCATTATTAGTCCAAATTAGGCCATTTGAATTCATCAGAGATTGTATAAATAGATGAGAGGTCATTCATTCTCTCATCATAACTTGGATTGGGTTATTATCTATTGTGATATTTTGCTATACCTTTGGGACACGAGTTTGGATGATATGGATGAATTTTGAAGTTGGATATCTCTCTCTTTTCTTGGAACTTCTTAATTTTATGATTGAATATACTCTTTTATACATGTAAGTTTTATTTTAATGTTTATTCTTGTTATTTACTTTTTTCACATGAATGTTGCTAGGATTTTCGCTATACAAGTCTAAAATTTATTGCTTTTCTATATGAATTGGTGGAAATTGTGATCGCTTATAACATTGCATCATGTCATCGGCCATGTATGAATGGGTGAATGTTATTAGAGATATTTTATGTATACATCTTGAAAAACCATAATTTATTTCAAGCTAAGGTATAAGGACCTTGAAGAAACTGCTCTCATGCCCTTATGCCATGCAAAGTTGTCTAAAGGCCTCCTTGAATGGGTGAACTCTTTCGAAACCATGAATTCCCCTTGACTCGATCTCTCCAAAAGGACAACGTACTAATCCTCCTTATATAATCACTTTTAAAGATTATTTCTCTCACCTCCCCTTATTTTCTAGGCCCAACCTCCTTCGTTCACTTGCGCGTCACTTTTCTCGATATTTAACCATCAAAAGAACTCAATCTCTTGCCCACAACTGCGCTAGTGTGTCCTCTAGAATCCCTCCAAGTTTCACAAAATTACAACCGTGGGATCCTGAGATATTTCAAGCCCTAGCTTGAAGACCCTTAGGTATAGGAACCATATTGGAAAAACATACTCTCATAAACTATCCATAAGGATATTCTTAGTGCTTCCTAGAGATACCATCACTTTGCTTCCAAAGCAAGCAAGCCATACAATTGATTCTCTCTTGTGAATAGGCCTTGGGAATCACCTTTCATCATTTTCTTTGACATATCCATTATAGTTTTTCCTCACATACCGAGTTTCCTCCCATTGGTGAAATTCCGTAAAGAGAAGGGAGCCTTAGTTGAGGTGATAGTGGGCTTTCAATCCATTATTTCCCTTGATCTAGTAGTTCGTAGGATCCTTGCTAGATTGAGCGGTAACATTTTTTAAGTTGTTGTCGGGGACACGAGAAGTGTGTTTTGTTCCCCATATGACATATTGACATATTATTATTGGTGACTCCATTGGAATAATGAAGCCCTGGTTCTTCATTGAACTTCAAATTTAATGCTTGTAGAGTGAAGCAAGCATTTATCAAGGCATTTTACTTCACCCTGGTGACTCCATTCTAATATTAGTATGAAAAATCATGAAAAATGGACTATTGTCAAAAAGAGATTACTGTTGGTTCTACATTTGGAAGACATTCAAGAACTATAAAGGGATGTGGACAAATATGTTGAGTTTTATGAAGTTTTATTGGAGAACATGGATAAGGAATTCATGCTCAGGTTTCATGGGTCAACACAAAAGAAACTCTACATAATGAGGTGTGCCTATGAGAAGGATCCTATTCGTCTCCTTGACCATGCTGTCATAACTTGTGCTTTTAATATTCTTACTTATCTAATCAATGAAAATTATTATAATTGACCATGTTGGCATAACTTGTGCTTTTAATATTCTTACTTATCTAATCAATGAAAAATATTATAATCAGTCGAAAAGCACCAGAAAGGGTAATCAATTGGATGATCAAGGTGACACTGAAGAGAGTTCAAATTTGAAGGATCATCATGAAAGTGAGGAATATATAGAAGAGTGGAATCAATCTAAAGAACATAGTGATGAGTGTTATCACAAAATCAACCCCTGATAGGCTGCTAATCAGGAAGACTCTGAGTAACTATTTCATACCAACTTTTGGCTGAGGCTTAGCCTCCTCAACCTGAGAGGGCTCTCTCACTAGGTTAAACATTTTGATAATGGATTAGATGGCTACTCTATTAAACAAATGAAGAAGTGTGAATGGTTGAAACATAGTCAATAAACATCCATTGGGCTTATGGAGTCAGAAAAGCTTAGTATGACAACAATATCAGCTGAACATGGAAGTCAGGGCATCAAAAGTTCAATATATCAATTAACACATAGAGACATGTAGGAAACACAGTCTATAAATGTATGAAGGAAGTTAGAGCATGTCAATGAATTCTAAGTATCATACATGCATACTATTGCAAATAAGGAAATAAGGACAAACATAAAACAAGCCACCATTGAACTCTTTTTGAATCCTGAGAAGTAAAGCCAAAATCTGTATTCATAAACATGATCTTCTACAATGACACAATATGAGTGTTTCTCTGAAAATTTCAAACCCTTGATACATTAGATTTTCTCCCATATATAGAGTTCATTACATGACTTAGATTCCTTCCTCCAACATGAGGGGAATTCGAATTCTTCCTAATTTGAAACCTATTGACACTTAAAACCAACTATTTAATATAATTGACTGTTAACTGGTAGTTCTAGAGACCTAAAACAATTAGGAGTGTAACTCCTCATTAAGCTGGTAGTAGCATTGATTACAATACAAACTCGTTCTCTAACAAGTGGCCTTCTTTAGTTTGGCTTTGGTGGTGGCTTTAAACTCCATGCTGACCCTTGATGCCTTATCCTTTGACTGTTCTTGGATATTAGGAAGTTGTCCCTGTTTTTCTGCTTTTGGTCTCCAAAAGGATCTTCGAAATTTATTATCCCGGTTGTTCCTCTTAATTACATCAAATGCATTGGATTAGCTTGTCTTCCATATGTTGTAGACCTTGCTCCTATACACGTGGTAAGACAAAAAACTCCTTTAATGTTGCCTGAAGCATCATGAACAGTTCTAGCTACGAAATAATGACCATTTTCATAACATAAAGCTTGGAGTTCATTCCTATCCTTGTTTTGCCCTTGCATGATGTTTACACCTTGTAAGTAATCCTTTTCAGAAGCCCATCTTCAAAAAGATTTCCTTTTTCTTCTCAAAATTGGCCCACAAAACCATTATGTGCAACTATAGCAGTTTCGTAGCGCGCTACGAAACTCCTGTGTATTAGGCATCACCTACAATAGTTTCGTAGCGCGCTACGAAACTACTATGTGATTTCAAAGACACAGTTTTATGCCAAAATTTGACTTCCTTGAGTTTTCTTTCCTTTGAAATGACTCTTCCATATGCCATGAAGCTGTTCAAAACTGAATAAACTGATACCATTATTCAAAGTAAACTTCAAAATGTGATCCACATCAAAATTTTAGGATTTAGCCTTGCTATGTAGTTTTTCTTAGCTGAGGATGTCCTTCAGGCTGGTTTAGCTGTCTCTTTAGATCTTCAATTTGCCTCTTCATAATTCAGATTCTAGCTCTCAATTTTGTATTGACCTTTCTGATGTATCTTGCTTCTTTTATTGTAGGGACCATCCAGGTGAAATATTGAGCATGACATCTAACCACTTCGGGTATTGAAATTGTTTTATCTTCCCATAGAGCCTCCATTTTGTTAAAATAAGCTTCCTTGATTGCATGTTTCCTTGAGGTTTTTCTAAGTTTGGCAGTTTCAAGATTTGCCAGCTTCAATTTCTTTTTCAACTCTTCAAAACTACATTCCTCTTGTTGAGTGATAACTACCTCCCCTGTCTCACTTTCTTCTGGTTGTGCCTCTTGTATCTCTTTTGAATGCTTTGTCATGGGTCTTCTTGGCTTAAAAACAAATTCAGAAGCCTGCTCATCAAATTTGAGCTTCTTAGAGGTTTTGGCTTTTTTGGTTTTGCCTTTACTTGCTTCAATTAAGTGTGCTTGGACCAGAGGAGATTCTTCAATGTCAATAGCTTGAAGCAAATCATTCAAACTTCCTTTTGAAGATGGGCTCCCCTCAGTAATCACTGTCTTATCTTTTTCTCTAGCTAGTTGGCTCTTGGTTACTCTTCTTTGGACTGTTCACTTGTGGATTTCTCTTGTACACCTTCTTTGATTTGAACTTTCCTTTTTGTGACTGTTGAGGTGCTCCTTGAATTACTAGTGGTCTCATGGGCTCCTTCACCTGCTTTCAATTTCATGAATCTTCTTGATATTGTTTCCTCTCGATGACTTACTGTTGGTGAAGAAATCTTCAGAGAGGGCTGAGACCAGTTTCATTTCTGAAGCCAGACATAAACAAGAAAATGGACAACTCCCTATATATTTTCTAGAGCTCATGTAAAACAATCAATTTAACTAAGCCATGATGAAACAACGAGGTCTCACAGGCTTCCTTCTTCAACTGAACCTTTTCACACATTTTTCCTAGGCTACGAAACAGATAGAAAGGCAAATCCAGAGATATCTTTCCACTGAAATGAAGCAAAAGTTTGAAGTGATAGGATTACACCTTATGATACCTCCCCTCATAGGTAAAGTATCTTTGTATGCAGTTAAGCAAATTAGCATATGAATTCTTGACAAAGCTCCTGGGCACTACTTGTTTAAGTCTGAATCAACGAACTCTGGCTTTAAGAATTCCTTACAAGGAGTCATATCAAACTTGAAGTTTTTAAACCACCTCTCCTGTCCCCTTGGAATTTCAGTGACTGCAGATATAACCTCTGGAGAGATTGGTAATTCAAGCACTCCAACCTTCGAATTCAATCCTGTGAAATTGAAAGCAAATTCTTTGATGACTTGCATGTGGCCTCCTTGAAGTTTTTCACAAAATCTCCAACAACCAATCTGTTTGAAAGCTTGTTCAACTTCACTGTTCTTCAGGAGAACATCTAAACCTTCAGGCTTTTGAAGTGATAGGATTACACCTTATGATACCTCCCCTCATAGGTAAAGTATTTTTGTATGCAGGTAAGCAAATTAGCATATGAATTCTTGACAAAGCTCCTGGGCACTACTTGTTTAAGTCTGAATCGACGAACTCTGGCTTTAAGAATTCCTTGCAAGGAGTCATATCAAACTTGAAGTTTTTAAACCACCTCTCCTGTCCCCTTGGAATTTCAGTGACTGCAGATATAACCTCTGGAGAGACTGGTAATTCAAGCACTCCAACCTTCGAATTTAATCCTGTGAAATTGAAAGCAAATTCTTTGATGACTTGCATGTGGCCTCCTTGAAGATTTTCACAAAATCTCCAACAACCAATCTGTTTGAAAGCTTGTTCAACTTCACTGTTCTTCAGGAGAACATCTAAACCGTCAGGCTCATTCCTTAGACACTTGCCTAACCTATGATCCTTCTTTTTTGTAGACATCTCCATGGAATTCCCACAAAATGAAAATTGAAGGAGCTTGCACCGGCTTAATCTCGATCATTGCCTCGCTTGAAATGGAAAGGGAAGCTGCCTCACTTGGAAAAGAATTCTAATTTAATGCCTATCAATTTGCTTCTCATGCATGAAAAAAAACATAATCTTAACTAAAAACACCTGGACCCTTTTTTGAAATTTGAAACTCAAGCGTACCAAGACACTTGACGAACCTAATGATGAGAATGAGTGGTTGCATGTGATAGGCATGGTGTATGGACTGACAATTGATGATGTAAGATTAACGGATTCTGATAGATTGGACAGCTAGGTGAGATTTGACACGAATCTGCACGAATCCCCGATTTCGTAGCGCAGCAAGTGCGAATTCTGGGTTTTGCGCTACGAAAACTCCTAGGTAGTTTCATAGTGCATGAAAACCTTGACACAAGTTTGACACATTGAAATTTATGTGTGATGTGGGACCAATGATAGGAAAAACCAAAGTGTTGACCCTATTTTACAATACCGACAAGACTCCCTTCTAGGTCTTAGACTCTAAAACAAACCATGGAAATACTATACCAAGACTAACATCAATCATTTGGAATCAAACTGATGTTCAGGATTTAGAAATTTTTTCTTAAGTGATAACAATGAGGACCTTCAAGATGCAAATTTAAGGATTGAGAATATGCATGGTACGAGTGAAATCCATATTAAAGCATGTGAAGATGAACACGATGAAGTGAGGATTTCCATTCAAGAAGGAGTGGTTGAGGACATGAATATTGTAGCTCCCCATGAAGATGGCATTTCTGATTTCTTATGTATTAATGAGGAAAAATGAGATGTGGGCAACCATAATTTTAGTAGTGACCCTATTTATAATATCAACATGGAAAATGAGGTTGAAATTGATTCTTATTTTCTCCTGGACATTACTCATAATGATATCCCTACTCACATCACCGAAAGGGAGGACTGTGGTTTTCCCTCACATAAAGAAGTTTTATTGGAGATGGTAGGCCCCATTTATGACACAGATGATGATGCTACTGAAGGCCCTGCTTTTCCATACCTTCCCTAGGGTCTTGATAGCATACCTACATTACTTATGAGCTTGTGCCTTTCCCTTTCTCAGATTAGCACCATCATTGATGATCCTTTTTACCCTCCTAGTTATGATGTTGAGGAAGAACTGTTCGTTAGTTATATCCCTCCTACCCCCACATACCCTCAGGATTCTGAGTGTGATAATCATGAGCAATATAATTTTTATGTCTCCCCTTGTCATCGGTCTCCATTTCCTCCCAGTCATGATCCTACGGTGGTCATAAAACATGACATTAATGATGGGGGCCATAACGGGGATGATATGCCTAAGGTTTCCATCCAGTAGAATTTTATAATCTTAATTGTTGATATCTCTATATTTTGGCTGGAAGAAAGGATATTGTGGAATAGATTGCAACCTTGGCTCACTTTTCCCCTATGATACTCCATGCATGCTCACTTTTTTTTCCCACCTCTTTCCCTTGTGACCTTCCATGTTGTCATTCTTACCCTTTCCTTTGGATTTGTTGCATCAGTAAGCAGAAGGGAAGTTATTTGCATACTGACTAGATGATATGTTGGTTGCATGGGTATATGATTACACTTAGTGTTTGGGTGATGTAACATTCATGGTAGGGTAGGATGCATTGCACGATCATTTTATCATTAAAACTAACATCATATGATATTTTCATGATAAATTAGTTTCATTTATATTAAATTTTTATCTTTACTTTCTTGTTGATTTTTATGGCCACACTAATTGGTTCGAAACGTGTTGACAATTTATTTTACTAAATAATTTTTACCAA
>APFE031672090.1:158501-177400 GCA_000404065.3 Pinus taeda | reverse complement strand
TCATCCATGCATGGGGATGTGCAGCCATGCATGCACCTGGTTCACAGTTCTGTATATAGTTTTTCAGTTGATTTTTTACCTTTGAATAGATAAAATCCTGGGATTGAAGTACCAATTGCATTAACACAACATAAAATAGTTATCCACTCCCTGCTCTTGGGCAAAATATTTGGCACATTTCGGCTCCCTCTCTTGGCAATTACCCGCATGCCACAATTCCTCCCTGCCTGTAAACCTGTTTCATCGCAGTTCCATATATGGTCTGCTCCATAAGAATGTTTATTGTAAGCACTAGAAAGGGTGTCATAGAACTTTTGCACAACTGCGGGGTGCAAATTTAATGCTCTGTCTCTGTCAAGGCCCTCAGCAGTACACAATACAAGTTCTGGATGTCTTTTTTTAAACTCAAACCACCATGATTTACCAGGAAACCCATCTTTGAATGGGTTTGGCCTCCCTTGACAGATTTGAGCAACTGTTGATTTGAGTTGTATCAACTCTAGCCCATGTCCCAGTTGGGCCATCTCTTTACACAACTCAACCACCTCGGCCTCCTCATCCTCAATCATAACTGTAAGAGGCCCTCTACGTTTTGTATGAGTCAGTCCATTTATCCAATAATGTATTGACGAGGGAGGAATACCATGCTTTTTTGCAGATGCCCGAACTGAGTATCCATTAAACTCTATGTCGTCAATTGCAACTAAAATTTGTTCTTTTGTCCATCCTCTTATAGCACTGATCTTTTTAGTTGAGCTTGCCCCTTGGACTGTTGTTGATGGTGGTTCTGTGGCTGATGGTGTGTCAACATCAGTGGCTATCACATGGTCATTTTCAACAATGTTCCCTGGTGCATTGCCGGCATTGACATCAGCTAGCCTGTCATCATCAGACGATGTGCATCGCAGCTGTGCACCCCTTGTCACTCTCCTGCCACTTCTCCTTGTACGAGCAGAGTAACTTCCTTTTGCCATATATGCAACAACCTGTAAAATTATTGCATGCATTTATACATTAGAATATATGTCAAATTATGCTTTATTATTTCTGCAAAAATATTTTTCCTCTATTACAGGAAAGTATCAACATGTATGTTACTGTTTTCATAATGAGAATAGATGTTTCACTTCCATAGGGCAGTGTCAAAATTTTGCAAATGGCATTCCAAGTAAATCCATAGTTCATCAATTTAGCAACTTTTATGCATTCAAGTAAATTCTATGATAGTTGTTTCAAACAACTTTTTTCCATTTACTTTCAACAGCGTTTTTCCATTTACTTTCAACAGCTTTATACAGCTGAACCAATGAGGTATGTAAACATGTAAGGTATGTAAACATGTATGAATTACGTTTTTCTCCTTATATCTGTTAAAGATTAGGGAATACAGGTAATAAGCAGGTACTAACCATGCTTGTTTACCTAATCACTTGCTTGTCTCATTCTCATTACACTTGGCATAAGTAATAGCACAGATATTTTATAAGTAACATCATCTAAAGGTTGATCTATCATTACTAACCTAAGAAATACATGTATAGATATGATAAAGTATGTGTATCACAGGTTGGTTATCTCCCTAATAGACTAGATTCAACTTTAATATAGATATAACATATGTAATTATACAGAGCTTTGTTCTAGCTCATTCATAGAATAGGGTGAACTGAAACCATGCTCAGATACTAATACAAGCTTTTTAGTGTATAGAGCTTACTAGTGATAAGATGAATGAGAGTTTGTAAGCTAAGGTTCAATTCCTGTACCTTATCCTTAAGAAGGGGCCTCATCCCAGTGGATACTCCCATGGCTACCAGCTTAAGCACCACCATTGGGGGCAGGCACAATATTGGCTTGGAGCAGATTATTTCAAACAACCTTCGCATTTTATGTTTTCATTTACAGAAACCTTTCATTAGGGGTGGGGGGTACGAGGAAAGATCCTTTATCGCGGGTACTCAATTGGATTTTTTATTACTCACAATTGGGGACATGGATGTTGGTTGAATTCATTGTATCGATACCATATGTGAAACAGATTAAGGTTAAGCTTCATCCAGCTTTTGATGTAAATGGCCTATTCCCTTTTGTATTTTCCTTGTATGATGTGTGTGTATATCTGGGCCCTTCCTTTGGGCTCTACATCTTGTATGAGATACTTTCTTTTTCTAATGCGTAATGATGTTTCATTATGTACAGTGTCCTACCATAGACCACTGATATTGTAGCTCTCGAATGCTGGAGGTAGGCTAAGAATTGTTTCTAATGGTGTATGGGATGCACTATGCAATGAAAAAGCGGCAAAGGCCTGCAGAGAATTGAGTTACATAGACGAACCGTTCCGGAATCTTTCTCGACTAGGGAGTCTGCTCTGTGTGGGCCATTTATCACAAGCAAATTGATAGATAAGCTCCTTCTTGCATGTTCAATTCCTGTAAGCTAAGGTTCAATTCCTGTTTAGCTGTGACTACAGTACTAACACGACATACGTAACCTCTGTCATATGTAAGCTGTAACTGTATAAACTCTGTATAGAAAAGGTTAATTTTAACTGTATAAAAAAGGGTAACTGTAAATGTATAAAAAATGTTAACTGTAATCCTATGGACAGAACTGTAAGAACAACGACTTTCAATGGCTGTTTGTGAAACCATCCAGGTATCCTTCTAGCAGTAAGAAATCAGACAGACCATGTAAGAAATCTGATAAATGAAAACAGAACTGTAAAAAGAATGAGTTGTAATTCATATAGCTAACTTGGATATATTGGCCACTGTTTTGTGATGTTGTCTTCAAGTTTGCTGAATAGTTTGAAAGCATAAGATGCAACTTCAACAGTGGGTGGACTTCTTTTATAGTTTTGGGGACTTGAATTTAGTTGGTGGACATGGATGCACATGGATTGCAATGGCTTCATTTTGAATGTGTGGTATGGATTTAATTTGATGTGATCTAATGGTTGAGAATTGGTTATTTGTTGATCCATGTGCTTTGATCTGTTTTAATGAGAAATAGAGTGGTCTCGGTGTCATTTATTGCAGTTATTGGGGTGTCATTTATTGCAGTTATTGAGTCTGGTGTCATTTATTGAACAAATTGAGTTTAAATGTTGTTAGTTTGGGTGTCATTTATTGAACATAGGGTGTTTAGTTGTTGAACAACACAGCAATTATGCTGACATACATTCCCTTTTGTTATGTGCAGGTAGGCATATTTATTTGGGATGCAAAGTTGCAGTTCTGATGAGTGGGGGTTGAAGTGACTGTTGTTTTGTACTTCTGGAATAGACCAGTTTGGATGCCTTTATGCCTTTAGCTGTTTTCTACTTGGGTCAATATGTTTTGCAATATTAAGTAGTAAAATACTATTTATGGACAATTGTGGGCCCAGTCAATGTATGGGTGATTTTTGGACATAAATTAATACTTATTTATACATAATGTTATTTATTTCTGTTTAAATTTTGGTTTAAAAAGTCTCAATTACTAGTGGTTTGGTGGGACCAATACTATATCAATTACTAGTCCCTGCACAACATTAGGAATCTCTCCCCTAAATTTCCCACTCTTGAAAAAACCAAAACAAAGCATTACGAACGAAGTGAGATAATCGACCCCGTGGATAAACCCTAAAACTAAACTTGCATTTCATAACCCCCTAAAAGTAAACTTACATTTCATAACCCATCTTCCCTCGTTTTAAATGTGAAGTTTTAAACCCTATATTCAATCATTTCAGGATTCCGATGATGGAAAACAAAACCATCCATGCTAACATCCGGAGAGGCCAGGGTCATACCAGGGAATCAGGGCTCTTGCTATCCTTTCTCATGTTGCTGTATGGGTTCTTGCTATCCTTTCTCATGTTGCTGTATGGGGCCATTTTTTCCCTCTTTCAGTATTTCTATAATTAGTACTGTACATCTAGCCCTTGCGGACACGTCTTTAGGTCGAGTTGCTTGCTGTTTCCTGCAACAAAACAACAATAGTAGCAGAAGCTCGAAGTTGAGCGCTTTCAGTTTTATATCCCATAAACCTTAAACCCCAGCCTTCGCACTTTATACAATTATAAAGTTATGGCTTATGAGCATGAAGGCCAAGTTCAAATTGGTTTTCCATCTTTCAATATCACAGAAGGAAATTGGGAGGAAGGCACGACACTGTTCTGCTGTTGCAGCCCATTCAATGCCGCACTACCAACAAAGTGAAGAAAATAGTAACGATGACAATGAAGACGATGAAGCGAAGGGTCTAGGCTTGATTATTCTGGAGGCATTTTGGCATATAAATCCCCTTCTCAGTCCTCAAACAGTTTCCAGGTTAACCCCTCACCATGTACTGTCTCTTTTGCAGAAGTCAAACACAGACTCACTAGCAGCTCTTCGTTTTTTCAATCACATAAAACATCAAGGATTCTGTCATACTCTCCAAACATATGTAACACTCATTCGCATTTTAGCTCAGTCAGGGATGGACAGGAAGGCCTATTATATGGTCAGGGAACTAGTCGGCTCCCAAAAGGTTTTGAATTTTAAACCCAAGGAAGCTTTTGAAGCATTAATGGACGAAGAGAGTAATACCCATTTATTGGAAGTGCTCCTTAAGGCTTATGCAAAGTGTGGCATGCTGAGAGATGCCCTTCAAATATTTTATATGATGAAGGAACATAAGCTTGTGCCTTCTGTTCTGTGCTGTAACTTCTTTCTCAAATGTTTAATTGACAATAATGAAATGAAGATGGCGTCCAGTGTTAATACTGAAATGAGGCGGATGGGTGTTTCTCCTAATGTATATACATATACCATATTAATTAACGCCTGCTGTAAACAAGGCGGATTGCAGAAGGCAAATGACTATATACGAGAAATGGAAGGGTGTGGAATCGTTCCAGATGTTGTTACCTATACTGTACTTATCCATGGATATTGTATGGCAGGCAATACAGAAGCAGGCCTTAAGCTTCTCAAGGATATGGAACAGAAAGGCCTCTCCTTCAATGCTTATGGTTACAATGCGCTTATCCATGGATTTTGCTGTGAAGGTGACTTAACTGAGGCGAGATTGATTTTTGAGGACATGGGTAGGAAAGGTTTAGTCCACGATGTTTGTAGTTATAGCAGTCTTATTGATGGGTACTGCAAGAATGGTGATCTTACAAATGCGTTTATTCTGCTCAATGAAATGTTATCGAGGAATATAAAGCCGACCAATTTTACCTGTAGCTCACTGCTTGATGGTTTGTGTAAAGCTGGGAAAGTGGATGATGCTCGCAAGCTTTTCAAGGAGTTGAAAGATTCAGGGCTTAAGTTTGACCGGGTTATGTACAATATTATGATTGATTCTCATTGTAAAGAAGGCAACATGCAGGGAGCCTTAAATTTGTTAAATGAGATGGTGGAAACAAATGTCTTTCCAGACATGGTCAATTATACGAGCTTAATTGTTGGGTATTGTAAAAAAGGCAACTTGCAACAGGCGTTTCAGCTTTATGCCAATGTGGTTGGCGGATGCATTGTTCCTGATATTGTTACTTACAATGCACTTATTAGTGGACTTTGTAATGAAGGCCATATGCAGGAAGCTTTTCAACTTTTAGATGAAATGATGGAACAAGGTATTGTTCCTAATGCATTTACTTGCAAGGCAATAATATATGGACTTTGTAAAATTCGGAAAGTGCAGGAGGCTGAAAGATTCCTCAAAGCAATGTTAAAGAGAGACCTTATTCCTGGGATCGATGTTTTCAATACTTTGATTGCAAGACAATGCAAAGAGGGAAATATTAGAGAGGCTTTCGAGATGTATTCTAGAATGTCAAGACAGGGGCTTGTCCCCGATACTGTAGCATTCACTAGTTTGATGGACGGGCTTTGCAAGATAGGTAATATTCATGACGCCTTAAAACTCTTTGGTGCTATGGTGGAAAAGGGGATTATGCCTGATGTGGTTACTTATAGCACTCTTATTGCTGCATTTCACAGAACAGGAAATAATAAGAACGCTTTAGCTCTTTATGTCAATATGGTGGAAAGAGGTCTCTTGCCTGATGTCATAACTTATACCATCTTAATGAACTTTTACTGCAAGACGAGTCATTTACAGTATGCCCTTGGTTTACTACGTGAAATGGGTGAAAGAGGAATATTGCTGGATGTCGTCTCTTATACTACTCTAATTGATGGATATTGCAAAGCAAGCTGTTTGCATGATGCTCTCAAACTGTTCAATGAAATGGTGGAAAAAGGAATCACGCCTGATGTTGTCACTTACACAGTTTTAATTGCTGCACATTGCAATATTGGCAACATGAAAACAGCTGTAATGTTACATCATGAAATGGTCGAGAAAGGGATAGCACTTGATTCTGTTATTTACTCAACATTATTCAATCATGGATTCTTCAAGACATGCAAGTTGTATGAAGTGAGTAAGCTGTGCCGGGAAATGGAAAACTGGAGTTTGGTATAATATATCAAAGCGGGAGCATGATAGGCTCTGTCCTTGGAATGGTAAACATTTCTTTTTCCGTATATATTGTTAGGTGAATTTTTGCTTCCATATAATCTATTTGTTTAATGTGGAAATAAAAGTAGAAGAAATGAGAGTGCCTGTTTGACCTGAGTCAATAGATCTGCCAGAATTCAGGCTATAAGTCAGATTTTAGGTTATGTTTAATGTAAGTTGTCAAACTTGAAATTGTTCAGTTAACCCTTTGACTTTGATCCATGGATCCCGAACCCTAAGAGGCAGCATAAAGTAGAATTAAACCTGAGGCTTGTAGTCTTCACATAACCCTCATGCCCACCTAAAGCAATGGATGCGGAGAAATGAACATAAACAAGAAAAGGATTGCAGATGCACAAAGATGATATGCACCCAAAGGAGAGCAGAACTTGAACATATTGCGAGGATAATTTGACAGAGACAAACAATAATGAAATCAATGTCACAGATTCATCTTTTAGAGAAACCAAAAACACCGAAAAAAGCAAATGATGATTTTCTAAAACTTCCCAACCCTCGGTGACTGCTGTCCTTATGATCCCAATTAAATAGATAACTTGATGAATTTAATTTAAGATAGCAATTAATTCAGATGGTAGCATCAATCACACAATAGCTGAAAACGTAAATTGTAAAAGCATAAAACAGTTTCACACATACACAGGTAATTTCTCCTTCAAAATCAGCTTTTCATTCCTTAATCAAAGCTTACAAGGAAACCTCCAGAAGCTGTTAAAACAGTGGTTGCGTGGTTATCAAACTGAGCCATATGACATACAGAGAAAGTATGGCCTGCACATAAAAGACAGACAACAGTTGTATGGATTTGCTATATGGCTGTCTTTTCAATCTTCTGAAACCTGCAGGTCAATCGGAGTAGTCTAACAAGGCGGAGGAATTGCCCGGTTTCCGTTGCCGCTGGGAAAAACGTCCAGCTCTGGCCATCAGCAATTCCTCTGCCATCTGCCACCCTTCGCCAGCTCTGCCACCCTCCGCCACCGTTCCACATTAATTGCGGATCTCGTCTGACAAATTTCCGGAATCTGCCAGATTCTATGATCCTTTCCTTTTGAATTTGGACCAAACTGCGGGTTCTGCAGTTCCCCTCGCTAACTCGACTCCCGCAGAAACTCCATCCCTGCTCTGCAGCTCACCAATTGCCTCTGCGCAGAAACTCCATTACGCATTCTGCAGGGCACCACCATTGACTCATTACCAGGCGAGAGACAGGCAGCAAACCAAGCTCCCCATCACCAGGCGACAGATAGAGGCAGGTTCAGTCATCTGGTTCATTTTTCTGCCCTTTTTCGTTGTGTATGTATGATCGAGGAACAGGGTCTTACTTTTTTGCTTAATTCCTAGTGGATTGCTGTTGCTGATTTTGTCCCTTCTAAGCCCTTCAATTTCTCCTAGCATACTGTCCAACCTCAACGCAGGCTCCTATGCCCTGCTGCTGGTCCTGCTGGTGATGATAATGAACATTATCACACTGAGGTACTAAACTGTTTGACATAACAGTGCTGCAATAAAATCACTGAACCCCAGAAACTAACAACTAATTCAATAATTAATTGTGTAGAGGGGTTTGTAGGCAAATGATCCGTCGGGGACAAAGCCTAGAATGCCTTCAGCATTAGAACTTACTAACTTCTCTCTCTAGCAAAAGCCTAGGCCTTGAACATTTGAGTTCATCAATTTCCTGTACAGAAAAAACATACTAAAGCCTTGTGTGATAAACAGTTGAGATCTGAGAGTTGCATTATAAAGATATCCAAAATATAGATTTTTTTTTCAAGAAGAGGTATTTGAGTAAAATGATGCAATTGAACATTCAAGAGGCTAGAGACCTGCCAGCTTCACAGAAAAGTAATTAATCAGGACTCAAGTGAATATATGTTTCACAGAGAAAACATTTGAACTGAAAGGCATCAAAATTGTGAGCTGTCTCACTTTACTTGTCAAAGTAATGATGGTATTGTGAATTTGTTTGTTTTTTGTCATGATAGTTGCAACTAAGAAGTACATGAAACCAAGAAGACACATTTCTACATGACTGTTATGAAATATTTTCCTTAAACATGACACAACCAAATCTAAGTACAGTAAAAGTTAAACATTCATACAAACAGCATGATACCACGCACCGATAATACAAAGTTGCAAACTGATGGGCAACGCTAATACTAGATACTGAGATATATTAACGGTAGTGTATATTGCGTTCTCTTAAACTGGAATAAGAACTATGATCAGTGATCACTAATTATAATAACCCAGATTTGAGTTTTGGATAGCTTTTATTATTTAAGAGATCAGGATGCTGGGATACCTTCGAGAAATCACTATCATCTTAAGTATAAATGGTCAGCAATCAATTTAATCTAAAAAATGGTAGGTGTAGGATTATGATAATTCACAGTTCATAATGAAATCACTTGCAATCAAAAGTTATATCATATGATGACATGTCAAACATCTTGAGAGCTATGCCATGTTAGAAACATACAGATACAAGAATATAATTGGCAACTTCAGCAATAGTAACTGAGTTCAATGGATGGTACTTGAAAGTGGTCAGGGTGTCTATTTTTCATATGTTCAAAGTATGAAGCCGCACCCTAAATTTAGATGCTTGTGTTGTAGGTGCAATATGAATAGAATCTGAGTGGTACAAATACATAACGTGTTAATCGATTGTATGGGGTCCTAGCCTATCAACAAAATGATATCATTATTGCCATGTGTATTTCTTCGTGTATGGACTCTGGAGTACAATGAATTTCATTATAACAAATTGAGGAAGAACATGTCTATTGAGTGAAATAAGTCTACTATCAAAGATGCATCATGTGCATTTTCAAAAGAAGAAAGATATGATACATAATTCTGCAAATCAAAAGACTAAGAAAATCCTACACTGCTTGCTGCTACACACTTGCCCAATTCTGAGATTAAACTTTTCATTCAAACAGTAGAAGGTAGTCAACATACAGATAGATTTGAAACACACAAGCAATTAGAAAATACCCAACCCATGTCAAACAAGTTCAATGACAACGCTGGTAAACAAATTAAGCATAAAGCACTTAGTGCCTGTAACAGAGGTATATAAATAAAGAAACAGGAAAAATATCACTTTCTTATGTGATCAAGAATGCTTGCATGCAATTTTTATAAAAAATGGGGCACTGAATGCAACTGATTTGATAATTAAGTAGCATATAACACAAGATAACTGTCCAACTGTAATAAAAGTTTTTGAGACAACTTTCAAAAGAAAAAATGCAAAACTACAGACATAGTAGGTTTAACAAAGAACAAAATATTTAACAAAAGCATTTCTGACCACATATAAGAATGCAGACTCCAAAGGGAGAAGACAAAGAAAAAGAGAAACAAGAAAAATTCGTTTTCTTACTTAATCAAGAATGCCTGCAAGCAAATTTTACCAGAAACAGGGCATTGAATGCAACAGATTTGATAATACAATAGCTTATAACATAAGACAATTGCCCAGCCGTATAAAAATTTCTCAAGACAACTTTTAAAAGAAAATTGCAAAAGTACATACATGGTAAGGCTAAAACAAATGAACCCAATATCTATAACAAAAGAAATTTCTCAGACATATATAAGAATACAAACTTCCAAAGGGAGATGGCACACATCACCTGTTAAAACTTAAGAGAAAAGTCAGCTGTTGGATTATTTAAAGTACAATGCAAATCAAATAAAGAATGAAATCCACAACCAGTTAATATGCCATGCTCAAGATACATTGAAAGTAGCAAATAAGTACCATAAATAAGGCCCATAAAACCTGCCAAAAAAAACTATTATGAATTCAGTATGGGGGGTTACGAGATTATGAAACAGCATTGCTGAAACTAATCTTGAAGATTACTAAATTGCTCTCTCTTCCTTTAGCAATGCATTATTTATTACATAAGGCATTAAAATTCGAGATGGTAGGCTTTTATACTAACTTATCATCTTTTCTTTGTTGCACTTTTCTTGGACTTCTTCGAAGGGTACCAGTTAACGTGTGTTATCGTTGACCTTAGTGAATGTTCAAAATGATAAACTGTATTACATTAAACCCCTCTGCTCTGCTTTTCCCTTCTTACAATTACAAGGCATTTCCTTTGTCATGTCATACATGACTTGCATGAATATACAATGAAAAAAGGTCATGTAATAAACCGAGACCATCTACAACAATAAAATATTGCATCTCCTAATAGTGCAAAAACAACTTGCCTTATTCCTCATGCATTATATTCATCTAAAGCAACAAGAGAGAAAGTTGCATCACGTCAATTGTTGCATCATTTGTCCCCTCTTCCTTTTCTAATAAATAAATCTGTAAACAGTTTATCATAAATGAGTGCAAACAGCCATTGTAATTGCATGTATTAGGTAGGCAATGATATAAGTATGCACCTTACAGCCTGCTCTACCTATTGACAGAGCAATGGCTTTGCCAATTCCTCTCGAAGCTCCAGTTACAACAGCCACTGTGGCTTCAACCTTTTTAGGAGTTTCAGCAGTTGCTTGTTCAATTGATGCAACTTGAGCCTTGACACCTGCATGCCAACATAATAAGGCCCAAAGTTCACTTCCTGTAAAAGCCTTCATGACAAGACAATAATTATTTGTATCCTTGTTTGTCATTTCTTGGGTTAGAGTATGAACGGCTAACACACACACACTCTCTCTCTCTCACACAGAGACACATAACCATTAGTTATTTTATTTCGTGTCCTTAACATATGAGATAGAGAGTAATTTGTCGTCAGGCAAGGACAGAATAGACAGCAATAAGTTAAGCAGAGCTGTTTCAGCAAAAGTAAAACAATTGACATTGGTGGAGAGACACAACTAAGTCAATCCCCTAAAATAATATTTAAGGCTAATGATAGCAAGCTGTGGTGTTTCCAAGGCAAATTCGAGGTGGTCATCAGAGGACCACAAAGACAAATCTGTCTGTGCAAAAATATATGGTAGGATTTGACCCAATAAACTGCATCTACAACTGCATGTAGATGCACCAAATGCAGACTATCTGGTCTCGTCCCATTTCAACATAATTAAAAGATAAATAGATTCATTTAGGTACAGTGATTGAATAAACAAAGAAACTTCAAGACAGTCAATAATTGCTGCCTTCTCCCATCTTATCTTATTGTAATCTTATCTTATCTCCTAAACAAAAAAGTTAAGAAAAAAGCCAATCTACAATAAAGTAGTTGACATACAAATTACAATTTTAATTTGTCAATGCTGATATATATTAGGCAATTCCACACAACATAGATTGCCCTACACTGATGACCAATATTCAAAGGAATATAAAAACTTTAAGCGTGGACAACCAAAAAAAGGAAATGTGGAACCAAAGCTCTGATAATCCATTAGAATCCCTCGTAAATAAGGAGTGGTTACATGTTCCAAACAATTCTGAGCTCCATTGTATTTACAGCTCACAAAAACATCACAACAGTTAATTTTTCAGGCCAGGGGAGACAAAATTGGATATGTTATAAACTAATGTTCTCCAAACAACATTACATCTACATTATCAAAAACATTAGGCTAGTTAAGCCTTCTCCCAAATTCTAAGGTTATTTGAAAAGTCACCAGAAGGAAAAATGGGACATGAAAACATAAGTTAATAGACTTCTGTGTACTTATCTAAGGATAAAGAGACTACAAATCTTTACTGATGCATCTTGAAAAAGGGAAAGCATATATTATTAAAAAAATAAATTGTAATAAATCAGGTCAAGCATCTTCAAGGAGCTTCCATTAAGATCTTTAATGATAAGCATAGGGTCTTTGGAGGGCAGAGTAATTCAGAGAAACAAGTGAAGCTAAAAATCAAAGCAGTGATTAGAGAGACTGTAGAAGACATGAACATATCAAAGGTATGTGGCACATGGAGAAGGAAGAAAGGGATCTCATCAAAACAAGAGCTTGGAAAGCTGTTTTCAATCTATGCTTAAGGGTCGAAAAAATCTGGTTCTCATTAACCAGAAAGGATTTCATTTAAACACCCCGCAAGCTGAGTGAAATTAAAATTTGACAAAGCACCAAAGGGGAAAGTCGGAGAGTGGAGGAAATTCCTAAAGGAGGAGAGGAGGGACATATTTGTCAATGCCTGAGTAAAATTTTTAAAAATGTGATAAAGACAAGTCACAAAAGGCCTCCTTATGGGTCTGAAGTTAGGCATTGAAAGAAGATATCAGAAGCTAATAGTGAAAGGAGATATGAAATTCCTCTACGAAGCTGTGTCACCGCATTCGATGAAGACATGGTTCTAGAAGAGCATCCTCATAGGCTGGTTGATATACCCCTTGTTTACAAATGGTCTAACAGTGATGGTTAGCTTCTTGAGCAACAAGAGTTGTTCCAGAATCTCTAAACAAATTTGGTTGACATCTGAACTCACTGAAAGAATTAATAGCTTAATCATTATGTTGAACAGGGACCTGCTGGCTGCCCTCGATCCCGCCCCTTAAAAAAAAACCGGTTACCTGCTGTTCTGGCATTTCAGGCACTTGGGGAACCCTAGTAAATGTACACAAACTCCTGAGAACTTCATCAGGGACTTGCTGGCCATTTCAGGGATGCTCTAGGCAGATTTCATGGATATTCTAGGCATGTAGTTTTAGTTTTGAGTCTTGAAAATGGACATGAATAATTAAATACCATTGTCATTTTTTGCGCAGAGGCAATTGGTGAGCTGCAGAGCGGGGATGGAGTTTCTGCGAGAGTCGAGTTGGTGAGTCAAGTTGGTGAGGGGAGCTGGAGAACCCGCGGTTTGGTCCAAATTCAAAAGGAAAGGATGATAAAATCTGGTGGACTCTGAAAATTTGTCAGACTAGAACGCAATTAATGTGGAACGATGGCGGAGTTGGCGAAGGGTGTCAGAGTGCAGAGGAATTGCCGATGGCTAGAGCCGGATGTTTTTCTGGGCGGCAACGGAAACCGGGCAATTCCTCCACCTTGTTAGACTACTCCTAGGTCAATCCTCTTCTTGTATTGTGCTGTTCTCTCTTCTTTTGACACTTAACCTGCTCAATTGATCAACTGTAAACAACACCTCTCTATCTTGTTTTATCTATGCTTTTTTGAAACTTTAATCTACCACAACCCTAACTTCCAAACCCTAATCTGATTTTGAGATGTATGGTTGAGATTAAATATAGTCTAAGTCATTAATGCATTAAATGCACTTTGTTAGACTCAATTGAAAAATATAGGATATTTCATTTTATCCTAAGTGAATTAAAAATTAGAATTAGTGATAACTTTTCAGTCACTAATAAAAGGTCTTGAACCACTTTATACATGTTCATGTTAAAACCTATGCAAAAAGTTTCTCCTGCTCAAGCTACATTTCCTATCACCCCCTTAACGAGGAAGGAAATTTTGTACCAATCCAAGTTGGCCTCTGAATGCTTCAAACTTCCCTTTCAGGAAGGGCTTGGTTATAAAATCAGTGACTTATCTATGGTAATATATCGGGGCTTCACTGCTTCCTTCTAAATCTTGTCTTGTATGAAGTGATAACTCATCTCCATGTTCTTGGACTTGTCATGAAATATTGTATTCTTAGAGTTTGATGTAACTCTGATTATCATAGTAAATGACTGTGGGGATCAAACTCTTGATTAGACAATCTTGCAAGTAACTTGCGAAGCTAGATGACTTCACAACTAGTAGTATTTTGCCTCTGCTAAGTTAAGTGTTAGAGAAGTTTGCGTCCTATTGAACTAGGATATCATTTTTGAACCCAAGTTAAAGTAGTACAATGAGGTGCTCTTCCTATCTGTTACACTTGCTCAATCTAAGTCTATATACCCTTGTAACTTCACTTTACCATCTCCAAGATATCTTAGACCATACTCCACTGTGCCCCTCAATTACTTGAGTGCATGTTTTGCTACTACCCAATGCCCTTGTTCCTTGACTCCACCATGAATTGATTTAAGTTGTTTACTAGCAAAAGATATATTTGGATTTTGGTCTAGTGTCGGTTTCTTGTACGACATGTCATCTACCAACTTTGAATATGAAGAAGTCACCTTCAAATTAGTAATCATGGGTGTGGCCATAGGTTTGTAGTCCTCAATCTGAAACCTCTTTCAGATCTCAACTGCATACTTATCTTGCCCAAGGAAAATCTCCCTCGGTTTTTGCCAAACTTCCAATCTTAAGAAGTAATGCGTCGTGCAAGTTTCCATCTCAAACTTAGCTGCCATATCTAGTTTGCACCCTGCAATGAGCTTCTCTAAACCTATAAGAAATAAGTCATCTACATACAACACCAAAAGAAGTAGATCAATCCTAACAAGATATAATATAAATTAGGATCTTCTTCACTTTTAGTGTAAGCTCATATTCTTCAAATATCCATCTATGTTCCACTGCTATGCTCTTGGTGCCTGCTTGAGTCGATACAAAGCCTTCTTAAGCTTGCAAACATGGGACTCCTTCCCATTTACCCAAAGCCTTGAGGTTGCTCCATGTACACTTCTTTCTCAACGATCCCATTAAGAAAGTCGTATTTATCTCCATTTGATGTATCCTTCATTCCATAAATGAAACTAAGGACATAATTGCTAGATGGAAGTATACAAAGCAAATGTCTCGTCATAGTCCACTCTCTCATATCGGGAGAACCCTTTTGCCACACAACTCACATTGAAATTCTCAATGGTGCCATTTGCCACATGTTTAATTTTGTAGAGCCACTTGGAACTCACAATTGATTTCTCCTTTGGTCTTGGCACTATGTCCTACACATCATTCTTGATGATGGAGATGTAGTCCTCGACCATGGCATCTTGTCAAACTTGTTGGTTTACTACCTCTTGAAAGCTGGCTTTGAATGTACGTTTCTGCTCATTAATGTCAGTTTGGAAACTTTGTCAGAGGGCTGCTCTCTCTAAATGTGCTCCTAAGAGTCTCATCATACTCATGAGCATCCTCAATGTCTGAGCGAATCATTGAGGTGTCTTCATAGAATTAGAATGGACCATTGTATCCTCTTCACCTGAAGGTTGATATACGGCTTTGGAAGTCATCTGTGACCATCTCTTAACCTTTAAAGATTCTTGACCCCTCATCCTCTATCATTGGAATAGGCTTACAAGACTTCATGGGTGCAAAATCTTCCTAAAACTTTACATCCTTGCTCACTACTATCTTCCATTGCTTTGGAATATATACCTTGTAGGCCTTAGAAGTTTGATTGTAAACCAAAAAATAAGCCCTCTCTTCTAGAGAGCTCCAACTTGGTCATCCTCTCTATTGGTACACTGATATAAACTAAACAACCAAAGATGGAGAAATGACTTACCTCTAGCTTCACACCATGAATTCCTCATTTGATGCCTTGTTCATCGAGATCTTGTGAGGCCATTAGTTGTGGATTTAGATTGCTAGGTCACATACCTTCGTCCAAAGCAACATTGGCAAGTCTTGGTAATGAATCATGGCCACAATAGCCCTTATGATGGATTGATTTTTTTGCTTTGCAACCTCACTCTATTGTGGGTTGCATAGAGTAGTTAGATCCCTCTTGATTTTTGCCTACTTGCAAAAGCCCTTAAACTCCTAGGAGGTATATTCACCCCCATTGTTTGATTTTAAGACTTTGATCTTCTTCCTTGTTTGGTTCTCAACTTATGTTTTGGACTTTTGAAACTTGCGAAAAACCTCATCCTTGGTCTTCAAGAAGTAGATCCATGTCTTGTGAGAGAAGTCATCAATGAAGGAAACATAACACACACTTTCTAAAATTGATGCTATTGCCATTGGCCCACAAATAATTTAATGCAAGACATTTAGAATCTCCTTAGAACTTGAGAAAACAACCTCGACATACTTTCCAAGTGTGCACCCTTTGCATGTTCCCTATTGCTCATTGTTGTACTGTGGAAGACCTATGAATATCTCCCTTAGAATAGGCAATGCATTGTGATGCAAGTGCCCCATCTTCTTATGCCACAACTCTTGCAAGCTACAATTGTTATTGTTGAAATTTGGTACCGGAGGACAGGTGGTTCCCTAAGGCTTTGATCTTTGGCCTAGGGAAAAGTGTCCAAAAGAATTTAATTTTTCCCTTAAAGTGACTTTATAATTTTTATAAAGTCAAATCTAATTTAAAAGTGACTTTAAGTGATAAAGTTACTAAAGTCTAATTTTAAAGTGACTTTAATAAAGTCAATATAAAATTAGAAAGGAAAAGTGACATTGGAAATAAATGACTAAGTGGGTCTTTATTAAAGTGGGGTGAATTAAAAAAATAGAAAGTGAGATTTAAATGAGCATTTAATCTCAGCCCTAGATCTCAATCTATTTCAGCCATTGGATTTAGGGGTTCCCCAAAAGTCATTTAGGGTTAGATTAAAGGAGGAAAATGAGGAAAATGTCATTCATTATTTCATGAGCAGATTGAGAGAAGGAGAGCAAGAGAGCAAGAGAGATTTCTGGACAGGGAGGAGAAGGAGACAACAGCTTGGCACACATTCCAATGCAACATTTTAGCAAATTCGTACAACTGAGTTAGCACACAGTGAAAGACAGAATTTGGGCACGATTTCTAGAAATATGTACAGCAAGTGCACAGAAATCGAGGAGCAAAAATTCGTACAACATGTGGCTGTACCTTGGCATGCAAATTGAGGCAAATCCGTACAGCTGTACTGCTGGTGTTTTTTTTTTTTTTTTTGGTCTCTGCACAGAAATCGAGGATATATGTACAACGTATTTATGGCAGCTTGCACGTGTTTCTAGGCATGTCGTACAACAACATTTAAGGCTGAAATTGGGCACAAAAATCGAGGAGGCCGTACAACATTTATTGCTGTTCTGTTTTGTTGTTTGCAAGTTTTTCCAGTTGGCTGTGAGGCACAGAAAACGAGATAAGTTGTAAAAGTTTGCTTGCTGATTTTTTTGCTGAATATTTCTCTCACTGTAAAAAGCATTTTCCAGAAATAAGAAAGAGCTTTCGAACTGGTTTTCCCCAAGAGTTGTAGGGGGTTTTTCCAGGGTCACCTTGACCAAAAATCACTGTATTTAAATGTGTTGAATGGCTATTTGTATGTGCTATTTTTTTATTTTTTCATTTTCCAGCATTCTGTAAAATTTCCAGAATTTGTGTTTTCAGCAAAATTTATTTTTCAGTTGTTGAATGTATGGATATGGGAAAGGGCATTTAACTATTTTGGAGAAATAAGGATGAAAACCGGGGTGGGAAATGAGAAATTTTTACATGGTATCGGAGCTTGAGTGCTGAAGCGCAGTTTCAGATAGCAAGGAGGAAAATTACAGCCTGTTGATGTTTCACTCAGAAAATTCCAGCAAGTTGATTTTTCACGAACAACAATTTTATCTTTACTACAGCAGTGCTATTTTTCAGTTTTAGGACAACGACAGGATGTCATTGGGATTGAGGGTGGAGGATAGGTTGGATGGGCATGCAAATTACATCGTTTGGAAGGAGAGAATGCAGAGTATCTTTGGGGAGGCAGAAGTCTAGGACATCATGGTGCATACCACACAGAACCTTGTTGTTGTGCCTACTGATGCTACTCAGTTGACTGATTATAATAAAAAGAACAAGGGTAAGAGACTGATTCTAGACGGAGTCAAAGACCATTGCATTCCTCATGTGAGAGGAAAGAAAAATGCCCATGAGATGTGGACAACATTATCCAATCTCTACCAGAGTACCAATGAGAACTGGAAAATGGTCCTGAAGGAGAAGCTGAAGACCATTAAGATGGGTAATGATAGTGCAGTTGGATATCTCACAAAGATTACTAATGTGAGAGATGAGTTGGCAACAGTTGGAGAGGTCATTCCACCCATTGAGTTGGTGCGGATTGCAGTGAATGGCCTCCCCCGTTCATGGATGAACTTTGCTGATGGGGTTTGTGCACGTGAGACCCTTCCCACATGGGAGAGGTTTTGGGATGATTGCATTCAGACAGAGATTAAGAAAGGTCAGCGAGTTGAGAAAGATGAGGATGTAGCACTGTTGGAAAGAGGCAAGAAAGGAAAAGGGAAGAAGTAGGCTTCCACAAGCAATGGTGGGGGCAAAGGCAAAGGTAAAGGTAAACAGGGTAACACACAGAAGGACTATTCCAAGGTGAAGTGTTGGAATTGTCAAAAGATGGGACACTATGCAGTTGTGTGTCCGGAGAAGAAGAAGAAGAAGGGGAAGAACCAGAGCGTGGCAGCTTCAGCAAAGGTTGAGGACTTTGCAGTTCGTTTTGACCGGGAGTTTGGGTTCACTGCGTGTGAGTCCTCTAGTGCAGGATCACCTGCCACACAGGTTCAGAGGGAGTATGCTCTTCCCTCGATTAGCGGAGCATCTTCGGG
>APFE031672090.1:112988-152790 GCA_000404065.3 Pinus taeda | reverse complement strand
TGGTTGAACGGTGGTCCTAGAGCCATGCGCTGGCCTCATGGCCATAACTCTGTAATTACTGCACATGGAATCATTTGTCGGTGTTGTTTAGGCGGTTCCATAAAATAATCTTCGCCTTTTAGATTGTGGCGGTGGTTGTCCCTTCAGTAAGTTGAGTTGCCCCTTCACATCCAAAATGATATGATCCTCACTCTGCGTGGATGATTCATACAAGCCCACACTGAAATCTGCGATTTCTGTTGTCGTGCTGCTGCTTCTGAGCGCATTTTCAAATGGCCTCTCTCAGATTCACTTAAGGGTGCGTTGCATATTTAATTTGCGCCAAACTGAGCTAGATCCAACAAGTACACCATTGCCATCCTCACTACTTTGTCGTTCTTCATATATATCACCCAACTCTCCTTGCTCTGGCGCCATCATATTGGCCATAAGGGAACAAGAAATTACAGTTTTGCCACATACGTGTGAATACCAATTTAAACATTACTGGAACAATCGCAATTCAGTCAAATAACCCGTGGCCAAAATAACTGAACTCTTAGTATTCACAAAACCCGTCGTGAATCACCATATAAACCATATTTCAGGTTTCAACAGAGTGACCACTTCTTTGTCGCAATCCCTCCAAATCACTGGATCCCCTCATGCGTACTTTTTGTCGTTAATATCAATCTCCTCTGATTTTGCATTTAGAGACTTGAATAAATACCAACTGGACAGTGCATAACAGGGTTTATCACATTATCCTCTTACAAAATAAGAGGAATATTGTAAACTGCAAATACTGACATACATTTTTGCTTTATTTCCAATATTTCAAAGGGATATTGCTTTTCTTGGATTTATTGGAATTTCATAAAGTAAGGATTATTGACATCAATTTTATTTTGAAAGGGACCCATTTCATATTCTAATGGTCTTGTGAATAATAACAAAGATGAAATGGGGGGTTGTTTTGCAAGGCACAACAGATTCCTGCATAATTCAATGACACAGCTACTCTACTTTTGATTGCCAACCAGCTGCCTCATAACGTAAGGAAGAATGCCTGCATGGTTGAAGTATTCCAATTCAACCTGTGTATCAAACCTTGCAACACAAGTGAATGATTTTCCAGTGTCTGTTGTAACAGTAATGTCTTGACCCGGCTTCAGTTGAGTGATATCATTAGGAATATCTATTGTGTATCTCTCATGCCCTGTCAGGCCAAGCGACTTAGCATCCTCACCAGATTTGAAACACAATGGAATAATACCCATGCCAACCAAATTGCTGCGATGAATACGCTCAAAACTTTTTGAAATAACAGCTTTCACACCCTGCAACATTGGACCTTTTGCAGCTCAATCCCGAGAACTTCCACTACCATATTCAGATCCAGCAAGAACAATTGTATCATGCCCTGCACTTTTGTACCTCATAGCCGCATCATACATAGATAACTTCTCTCCAGTGGGGATATGTATGGTTTTTGGCCCAACTTCACCATTCAAGAGCTTATTCACCAAGCGGATATTTGCAAATGTTCCTCTAACATGAATTTAACATTTCTCATATTGCCATGCACTGTGTTATGCGAAGCAGGGTGATCGATCGGAAGTCGGCAAAAATAGCCACAAGAATGACATCTTGTCTCACAGTAATGTACATCATCTTCATTAGTTGTATGAACATGGGGTCCTTCATGGCTCCTCTTGAAGGCTGGTACTCAGACACAACAATCCTTTCGTAGACTGTTCTGCTCTGATACATGCTCATACTCAAAAGATCCTCTGCGCCCTTGGAACTGCCTTGTTTGGCGAACTAACTTCGTAAAAATCTCACATATTCCAGGCACCCGCATTTTTCAGGGCACACGTGCTCATTCCCACATAAATGTTCGGCATCGCGGTTGAGGTCATGGAAATGGTCTTTGTAACCACATGTCCTTGTACAGTCCTTCATGAGGCATGGGGTTTGACAGTATCTTTCATGGCAGTGATGAGATAACTCTAAATGTGTTGGCTCAAACATTCTTTACACAGTGAAAACCAATCCAATAGCAACACTCATGCAACATGTTACGATACACAAGTCATATAACAGTCCAACTTCAACTTAAACGAGAAGAAGGCTCACAAAATGGGTGAGTTTAATTGTGTCAATTTTAACTGTTCTAACTTTCCCGTGTGCTTTCAAAGTTTGCAATAGCTTGAAGCTCTGAAGAATAAATACAGGAAAAATATATTTTGGACATCATACCTTTGATCTACTTTGAACCTTTTTTTTTTTCTCAACTAAGAACAAAATAATATTCAAAGATATGTATACAATCTGGTCTATTCTTTAGACAAATTCCATCTGTAGAGATATCATTACTCAGAAGTTTTTCCTTGTATCCAAATTAGAATGAGTAAAGTAACATGAAGCTCTTCAAAATGATTGGTTGTTAATAAATTTCTGTCTTAAGCTTTCCTCCAAGTAAAGGGTTTGCACCAAATAAATTCCAGATCCTTCTGATGGTTGAGAAACTGTCACAACTTTCTCCTCTCTTTACTCCGTTCCATTGATAGTTTGCCACACCCTTTTGCACTTACAATTAAGAATTCGTATGAAGAGTCATCCATTGTAAAATCACCAATATTTTCATTATAGCGGATTATGTTTGAGAAAAGATGTCCTATTTTTTAATGTTGCAGGTAAGGAAGTGATTGAATCGTTAAACTGTTCATTTGTATCAGCGAGAAACCTTGAACCTTCGAAGTATAGTTACAATCCCCTGCTTCCTCAGCATTAAAACTCCCAAGCAATGGAACCACCTGGTGAGAGCTCACATTTTCCAATTGTAGACGAAATAGATTCAAGACCAATCTCTGAAGTCATCTCTGGAGCCTTGACCTTGAACTTTCCTTTTTCAATCTCTTCTTCATCTTTGCCAACAACTTTTCTAGTCATGCATGGCACATTTGACCCTGCTATTGTTGCTTCCTTGACGTCCTTTCCAAGGTTTACAAGATGATGCAGTTTTCCTCCACCTTGGGTGCTACAATTCCCTACAATAAAATGGCCTAACATGTCACATTGGGTTACTCTGCAGCACCTGAAACTGAAGTCAAGACGCATTGCTCATTACACGACTTTGGCTGCTTTCCGTCTTGAACTGTTGCTTCAAATCCTGTGCAGCCTACATTAACACCGTTTTTAGATTCATGGATGATAAGACAAGCTTTCTCATATTTATCACTCTCTATTTTCATGCTGGTTCTAGCTGTTCTAAAACCATGTTCAGATTCCAAGTTCATCAGATCATCTTTAGTAAGACTATCTTTCATTTCTATGCTAGTTCTGGCTACTTCAACATTCTCTCCAGATTCTGGATTCATATGAGCACTCTGCTGAGTGAGATCATCCTCCATTTCTGTGGTACTCCCCACTGCTTTACTACTCTCTTCAAATTCCACGTTCATAAGACCAGTCTGCCTAGTATGATCACTCTCCATATCCATGCTAATGACTACAGCTTCACCACTCTTTTGAAATTCTAGGTTTGAATGTTCACTTTGCTTGGCACACCTATCCACTATCTTCATGCTCCACTGAGCAATTTGCATTGCTTGCTGATAACCATCAGTCACAATTTTTCGATAGGAAATGTTGGGTCATTAAGGTTCTGATGATAGGTGGCTTCTGGTATAAGCTGAGCTGATTTCTCAATCTTTTCAGGTTCCTCTACCAATGGACCCGTCTTGTCAATATCTCCATTTTCTGCTGTCATACCCATTTGCGCTATCTGCATAGCCTGTCTACAAGCATCAATTGTACTTTCCTTATGGAAAGGTAAAGGTTCTATTGAAGTAGAAATTTTTTTAGTCTCTGAGATTTTCACTGCATCACTTTCACTCAAATTTGCAATGACAGATTTATCAAATTTCTTTGATTCTTTCAATAATGAAACATTCAGAGCCTGGACATTTTGGAGGGTAATAATATCAGTGCCAAGTGCTTTTTGTGATCCACTATTATGATAGTGGGTGGCTTGTTCACATGCAGTTTCAGCTTGTAAGTTTGCATGAGGCAAAACCTGCAGTGTCCGCATTGCCACTTCACAAGCTCGGGAATTAGAATTACATGTTATTACACAGCCTCCATTTCCAACAGACAAATGCTTTATAAGTGATGCTTTTCGTTTGTGTGTAGATGCATGACCATCTTCTTGTACTTCATGTCCTTGTATTGCAGATAATGCTTTTCTGTTTGCACAGTTAGCTTTACTTGGCTCAATAATGTCTTTATTGTATAACACAGTATCTATATAAGTTGTCCTGGGGAAACAAAAGCAGGACCACCAAATTGTAGCCTTGAAATATCCTCTGGTTCTTGAACTTCAGAGGCCATAAATGCACTTGTTCCACTACCCATGTAAATCATCTCAGCTTTCTCCATAGAAGAAACAGATTTATCATTATATGTATGCACCATATTTTTACTAGTCTGCAGTACCAGAGAAGATGACTCCTCTTATCTCTGACTCAAGCTTGCTGACAACACCTTTGTAACACTTACCTGAGCATATTCAGGAGTTTTTCTTTTCCAAACACACTGACTATTGTTCTCCATTTCCACATTCATGACTGGGAATTTCTCTTCCATGACATTTTTATGTCCAGATCCTGAATCTTTCAACAACGCATTATTTTCATTGTGCCTGTTAACTTGAATTATGGTCAGAGATTTTCCTTTGGTAAGCACATGAGCAGTCTGAGACTTTTGTAAAATCCATGGAGAATTGACTACTTTTTGTTCATTGTCACTGAGTCCAGGATATTCAAAGTTTTCATTTGAAGCAACTTGCCTTTTAGCATTCATAGTTTTTTGTGGATGCAGCCTTACTAAGGCCAATGAGATCAGTCAACAGTAGTGTTAGCCATGCTTGAGAAATGTTTAATAGTGCCTGGTCCATGGTCCTCAAGAATACATGCAATGACTTTTGTGCCTGAGGATTTTGTGCCCTCTTTGCCTCAGTAGCAAATATGGAACATTGCTGCAAGCAAAGCATGACATATTTGGCTTGTAAATATGTCGATCACGAAAGGTGAATACCTGCTATGAGCAGGAGGCTAACACTCCCATCTTATCTTATCTCCTAAACAAAAAAGTTAAGGAAAAAGCCAATCTACAATAAAGTAGTTGACATACAAATTACCATTTTAATTTGTCAATACTGGTATATATTAGGCAATTCCACACATAACATAGATTGCCCTACACTGATGACCAAATATTCAAAATTAAACTTTAAGCGTGGACAACCAAAAAAAGGAAATGTGGAACCAAAGCTTTGATAATCCATTAGAATCCCTCGTAAATAAGGAGTGGTTACATGTTCCAAACAATTCTGAGCTCCTGTATTTACAGCTCACAAAAACATCACAACATTTAATTTTTCAGGCCAGGGGAGACAAAATTGGATATGTTATAAACTAATGTTCTCCAAACAACATTAAATCTACATTATCAAAAACATTAGGCTAGTTAAGCCTTCTCCCAAATTCTAAGGTTATTTGAAAAGTCACCAGAAGAAAAAATGGGACATGAGAACATAAGTTAATAGACTTTTGTGTACTTATGTAAGGATAAAGAGACTACAAATCTTTACTGATGCATCTTGAAAAAGGGAAAGCATATATTATTAAAAAAATAAATTGTAATGAATCAGGTCAAGCATCTTCAAGGAGCTTCCATTAAGATCTTCAATGATAAGCATAGGCTCTTTGGAGGGCAGAGTAATTCAGAGAAACAAGCGAAGATAAAAATCAAAGTAGTGATTAGAGAGACTGTAGAAGACATGAACATATCAAAGGTATGTGGCACATGTAGAAGGCAGAAAGGGATCTCATCAAAACAAGAGCTTCGAAAGCTGTTTTCAATCTATGCTTAAGGGTCGAAAAAAGCGGGTTCTCATAAACCAGAAAGGATTTCATTTGAAACCACCAACAAGTTGAGTAAAATTAAAATTTGAAAAAGCACCAAAGGGGAAAGTTGGAGAGTGGAGGAAATTCCTAAAGGAGGAGAGGAGGGACACATACTTTTTTTTCAATGTCTGAGTAAAAATTTTAAAAATGCGGTAAAGACAAGTCACAAAAGGCCTCCTTATGGGTCTGAAGTTAGGCATTGAAAGAAGATATCAGAAGCTAATAGTGAAAGGAGATATGAAATTCCTCTACGAAGCTATCTCACTGCATTCGATGAAGATATGGTTCTAGAAGAGCATCCTCATAGGCTGGTTGATATAACCCTTGTTTACAAATGGTCTAACAATGATGGTTAGCTTCTTGAGCAACAAGAGTTGTTCCAGAATCTCTAAACAAATTTTGGTTGACATCTGAAGTCATTGAAGTAATTAATAGCTTAATCATTATGTTGAACAGGGACCTGTTGGCTGCCCTCATCCCTGCCCCCTTAAAAAAAAACCAGTTACCCGCTGTTCTAGCATGTCAGGCACTTGAGGAACCCTAGTAAATGGACACAAACTCTTGAGAACTTCATCAGGGACTCGGGGACTTGCTGGCCATTTCAGGGATGCTCTGGGCAGATTTCATGGTTATTCCAGGCATGTAGTTCTAGTTTTGAGTCTTGAAAATGGACATGAATAATTAAATACCATTATTATTTTTTGCGCAGAGGCAATTGGTGAGCTGCAAAGTGGGGATGGAATTTCTGCGATAGTCGAGTTCGTGAGGGGAGATGGAGAACCCACGGTTTGGTCCAAATTCAAAAGGAAAGGATCATAAAATCTGACAGACTTAAAAAATTTGTCAGACTAGATCGCAATTAATGTGGAATGGTGGCGGAACTGGCGAAGGGTGTCAGAGGGCGGAGGAATTGCCGATGGACAGAGCTGGACAATTTTTCTGGGCGACGACAGAAACTGGGCAATTCCTCTGCCTTGTTAGACTACTCCTAGGTCAATCCTCTTCTTGCGTTGTGCTGCTCTCTCTTCTTCTGACACTTAACCTACTTAATTGATCAACTGTAAACAACACTTCTCTATCTTGTTTTATCTATGCTTTTTTGAAACTTTAATCTACCACAACCCTAAACTGATTTTGAGATGTAAAGTTGAGATTAAATCTAGTCTAAGTCATTAATGCATTAAATGCACTTTGTTAGACTCAATTGAAAAACATAAGATATTTCATTTTATCCTAAGTGAATTAAAAAATAGAATTCGTGATAAGTTTTCAGAAGTGGTCACTAATAAGTGATAAGTTTTCAGAAGTGGTCACTGATAAAAGGTCTTGAACCACTTTCTATATGTTCATGTTAAAACCTATGCAAAAATTTTCTCTTGCTCAAGCTACATTTCCTATCACCCCCTTAACGAGGAAGGAAATTTTGTACCAATCCAAGTCTGCATCTGAATGTTTCAAACTTCCCTTTCAGGAAGGGCTTGGTTATAAAATCAGTGACTTATCTATGGTAATATATCGGGGCTTCATTGCTTCCTTCTAAATCTTGTCTTGTATGAAGTGATAACTCATCTCCGTGTTCTTGGACTTGTCATGAAATATTGTATTCTTAGAGTTTGATGCAACTCTTTTTATCATAGTAAATGACTGTGGGGATCAAACTCTTGATTAGACAATCTTGCAAGCAACTTGCGAAGCTAGATGGCTTCACAACTAGTAGTATTGGCTAGTAGTATTTTTCCTTTGCTAAGTTAAATGCCAGAGAAGTTTGCTTCCTATTGAACTAGGATATCATTTTTGAACCCAAGTTAAAGTAGTACCATGAGGTGCTCTTCCTATCCGTTACACTACGCGCTCAATCTAAGTCTATATACCCTTGTAACTTCACTTTACCATCTCCAGGATATCTTAGACCATACTCCACTGTGCCCCTCAATTACTTGAGTGCATGTTTTGCTACTACCCAATGCCCTTGTTCCTTGACTCCACCATGAATTGATTTAAGTTGTTTACTAGCAAAACATATATCTGGATTCTGGTCTAGTGTCGGTTTCTTGTACGATATGTCATCTACCAACTTTGAATATGAAGACGTCACCTTCAAATTAGTAATCCTGGGTGTGGCCATAGGTTTGTAGTCCTCAATCCGAAACCTCTTTCAGATCTCAACTGCATACTTATCCTGCCGAAGGAAAATCTCCCTCGGTTTTTGCCAAACTTCCAATCTTAAGAAGTAATGCATCGTGCAAGTGTCCATCTCAAACTTAGCTGCCATATCTAGTTTGCACCCTGCAATGAGCTTCTCTAAACCTATAAGAAATAAGTCATCTACATACAACACCAAAAGATGCAGATCAATCCTAACAAGATATAATATAAATTAGGATCTTCTTCACTTTTAGTGTAAGCTCATATTCTTCAAATATCCATCTATCTTCCACTGCTATGCTCTTGGTGCCTTCTTGAGTCGATACAAAGCCTTCTTAAGCCTGCAAACATGGGACTCCTTCCCATTTACCCAACGCCTTGAGGCTGCTCTATGTACACTTCTTTCTTATGATCCCATTAAGAAAGCCGTATTTATATCCATTTGATGTATCCTCCATTCCATAAATGAAACTAAGGACATAATTGCTATATGGAAGTGTACAAAGCAAATGTCTCGTCATAGTCCACTCCCTCATATCGGGAGAACCCTTTTGCCACAAACCTGACATTGAAAGTCTCAATGGTGCCATTTGCCACATGTTTAATCTTGTAGAGCCACTTGGAACTCACAATTGATTTCTCCTTTGGTCTTGGCACTATGTACCACACATCATTCTTGATGATGGAGATGTAGTCCTCAACCATGGCATCTTGTCAAACTTATTGGTTTACTACCTCTTGAAAGCTGGAAGGATTTGAATGTATGTTTCTGCTCATTAATGTCAAGTAGTTTGGAAACTTTGTCAGAGGGCTGCTCTCTCTAAATGTGCTCCTAATAGTCTCATCATACTCATGAGCATCCTCAATGTCTGAGCGAACCATTGAGGTGTCTTCATAGAATTAGAATGGACCATTGCATCCTTTTCACCTGAAGGTTGCTATACGACTTTGGAAGTCATCTGTGACCATCTCTTAACCTTTAAATATTCTTGATCCCTCATCCTCTATCATTGGGATAGGCTTACAAGACTTCATGGGTGCAAAATCTTCCTAAAACTTTACATCCTTCCTCACTACTATCTTCCATTGCTTTGGAATATAGACCCTGTAGGCCTTAGAAGTTTGATTGTAAACCAAAATATAAGCCCTCTCTTCTAGAGAGCTCCAACTTGGTCATCCTCTCTATTGGTACACTGATATAAACTAAACAACCAAAGATGGAGAAATGACTTACCTCTAGCTTCACACCATGAATTCCTCATTTGATGCCTTGTTCTTCAAGATATTGTGAGGCCATTAGTTGTGGATTTAGATTGCTATGTCACATAACTTCGTCCAAAGAAACATTGGCAAGTCTTGGTAATGAATCATGGCCACAATAGCCCTTATGATGGATTGATTTTTTTGCTTTGCAACCCTGGAACTCTATTGTGGGTTGCATAGAGTAGTTAGATCCCTCTTGATTTTTTCCTCCTTGCAAAATCCCTTAAACTCCTAGGAGGTATATTCACCCCCATTGTTTGATTTTAAGACTTTGATCTTCTTCCTTGTTTGGTTCTCAACTTATGTTTTGGACTTTTGAAACTTGCGAAAAACCTCATCCTTGGTCTTCAAGAAGTAGATCCATGTCTTGTGAGAGAAGTCATCAATGAAGGAAACATAACAAACACTTTCTAAAATTGATGCTATTGCCATTGGCCCACAAATAATTTAATGCAAGACATTTAGAATCTCCTTAGAACTTGAGAAAACAACCTCGACATACTTTCCAAGTGTGCACCCTTTGCATGTTCCCTATTGCTCATTGTTGTACCATGGAAGACCTATGAATATCTCCCTCAAAATAGGCAATGCATTGTGATGCAAGTGCCCCACCCTCTTGTGCCACAACTCTTGCGAGCTACAATTGTTATGAACTAGGGCTCAAATTAGTTCACTATGCAACCTCTAAAAACTACCTTCTCTAATGCCTATTACCTAAGTTGTATCCTTGTTTGTTATTTCTTGGGTTAGAGTATGAATGGCTATCACACACACACACTCTTTCTCTCTCTCACACAGACACACATAACCATTAGTTATTTTATTTCTTTTCCTTAATATATGAGATAGAGAGTAATTTGTTGTCAGGCAAGGACATAATAGACAACAATAAGTTAAGCAGAGCTGTTTCAGCAAAAGTAAAACAATTGACATTCATGGAGAGACACAACTAAGTCAATTCCCTAAAACTATATTTAAGGCTAATAATAGCAAGCTGTGGTGTTTCCAAGGCAAATTCAAGGTGGTCATCAAAGGACCACAAAGACAAATCTGTCTGTGCACAAATATATTGTAGGATTTGACCCAATAAACTGCATGTAGATGCACCAAATGCAAACTATCTGGTCTCGTCCCATTTCAACATAATTAAAAGATAAATAGATTCATTTAGGTACAGTGATTGAATAAACAAAGAAACTTCAAGATAGTCAATAATTGCTGCCTTCTCCCATCTTATCTTATTGTAATATTATCTTATCTCCTAAACAAAAAAGTTAAGGAAAAAGCCAATCTACAATAAAGTACTTGACATACAAATTACCATTTTAATTTGTCAATGTTGGTATATATTAGGCAATTCCACACATAACATAGATTGCCCTACACTGATGACCAAATATTCAAAGGAATATAAAAACTTTAAGCGTGGACAACCAAAAAAAGGAAATGTGGAACCAAACATTTGATAATCCATTAGAATCCCTTGTAAATAAGGAGTGGTTACATGTTCCAAACAATTCTGAGCTCCATTGTATTTACAACTCACAAAAACATCACAATAGTTAATGTTTCAGGCCTGGGGAGACAAAATTGGATATGTTATAAACTAATGTTCTGCAAACAACATTACATCTACATTATAAAAAACATTAGGCTAGTAAAGCCTTCTCCCAAATTCTGAGGTTATTTGAAAAGTCAACAGAAGGAAAAATGGGACATGAGAACATAAGTTAATAGACTTTTGTGTACTTATGTAAGGATAAAGTGACTACAAATCTTTACTGATGCATCTTGAAAAAGGGAAAGAATAGATTATTAAAAAAATAAACTGTAATGAATTAGGTCAAGCATCTTCAAGGAGCTTCCATTAAGATCTTCAATGATAAGCATAGGCTCTTTGGAGGGCAGAGTAATTCAGAGAAAGTAGTGAAGCTAAAAATCAAAGCAGTGATTAGAGAGACTGTAGAAGACATGAACATATCAAAGGTATGTGGCAAATGGAGAAGGCAGAAAGGGATCTCATCAAAACAAGAGCTTGGAAAGTTGTTTTCAATCTATGCTTAAGGGTCGAAAAAATATGGTTCTCATAAACCAGAAAGGATTTCATTTGAAACCACCCAGCAAGTTGAGTCAAATTAAAATTTGACAAAGCACCAAAGGGGAAAGTCGGAGTGTGGAGGAAATTCCTAAAGGAGGAGAGGAGGGACACATATTTTTTGTCAATGCCTGAGTAAAACTTTTAAAAATGTGGTAAAGACAAGTCACAAAAGGCCTCCTTATGGGTCTGAAGTTAGGCATTGAAAGAAGATATCAGAAGCTAATAGTGAATGGAGATATGAAATTCCTCTATGAAGCTGTGTCACCGCATTCGATGAAGACATGGTTCTAGAAGAGCATCCTCATAGGCTGGTTGATATAACCCTTGTTTACAAATGGTCTAACAGTGATGGTTAGCTTCTTGAGCAACAAGAGTTGTTCAAAAATCTCTAAACAAATTTTGGTTGACATTTGAACTCATTGAAAGAATTAATAGCTTAATAATTATGTTGAACAGGGACCTGCTGGCTACCCTCGCCCCCGCCCCCTTAAGAAAAAAACCGGTTACTCGCTGTTCTGGCATTTCAGGCACTTGGGGAATCCCAATAAATGTACACAAACTCCTGAGAACTTCATCAGGGACTTGGGGACTTGCTGGCCATTTCAGGGATGCTCTAGGCAGATTTCATGGATATTCCAAGCATGTAGTTTTAGTTTTGAGTCTTGAAAATGGACATGAATAATTAAATACCATTATCATTTTTTGCGCAGAGGCAATTGGTGAGCTGAAAAGCGGGGATGGAGTTTCTGCGGGAGTCGAGTTGGTGAGGGGAGCTGGAGAACCCGCGGTTTGGTCCAAATTAAAAAGGAAAGGATCATGAAATCTGGCGGACTCCAAAAATTTGTCAGACTAGATCACAATTAATGTGGAACGGTAGCGGAGCTGGCGAAGGGTGTTAGAGGGCGAAGGAATTTCCGATGGCCAGAGCTAAACGTTTTTCTGGGCTGCGATGGAAACCGTGCAATTCCTCTGCCTTGTTAGACTACTCCCAGGCCAATCCTCTTCTTGCATTGTGCTGCTCTCTCTTCTTCTGACACTTAACTTGCTCAATTGATCAACTGTAAACAACACCTCTCTATCTTGTTTTACCTATGCTTTTTTGAAACTTTAATCTACCACAACCCTAACCTTCCAAACCCTAATCTGATTTTGAGATGTACGGTTGAGATTAAATCTAATCTAAGTCATTAATGCATTAAATGCGCTTTGTTAGACTCAATTGAAAACCATAAGATATTTCATTTTATCTTGAGTGAATTAAAAAATAGAATTAGTGATAACTTTTCAGAAGTGGTCACTAATAAAAGGTCTTGAACCACTTTCTGCATGTTCATGTTAAAACCTATGCAAAAAGTTTCTCCTACTCAAGCTACATTTCCTATCAGCCCCTAAACTAGGAAGGAAATTTTGTACCAATCCAAGTCTGCCTCTGAATGCTTCAAACTTCCCTTTTAGGAAGGGCTTAGTTATAAAATTAGTGGCTTATCTATGGTAATATATTGGGGCTTCATTGCTTCCTTCTAAATCTTGTCTTGTATGAAGTGATAACTCATCTCCATGTTCTTGGACTTGTCATGAAATATAGTATTCTTAGAGTTTGATGCAACTCTGATTATCATAGTAAATGAATGCAGGGATCAAACTCTTGATTAGACAATCTTGCAAGTAACCTACGAATCTAGATGGCTTCAAAACTAGCAGTATTGGCTAGTAGTATTTTTCCTCTTCTAAGTTAAGTGCCAGAGAAGTTTGCTTCCTATTGAACTAGGATATCATTTTTGAACCCAAGTTAAAGTAGTACCATGAGGTGCTCTTCCTATATGTTGCACTACCCACTCAATCTAAGTCTATATACCCTTGTAACTTCACTTTACCATCTCCAAGATATCTTAGACCATACTCCACTGTGCCCCTCAATTACTTGAGTGCATGTTTTGATACTACCCAATGCCCTTATTCCTTGACTCCACCATGAATTGAATTAAGTTGTTTACTAGCAAAACATATATTTGGATTTTGGTCTATTGTCAGTTTCTTGTACGACATGTCATCTATGAACTTTGAATATGAAGACGTCACCTTCAAATTAGTAATCATGGGTGTGGCCATAGGTTTGTAGTCCTCAATCCGAAACCTCTTTCAGATCTCAACTGCATACTTATCCTGCCCAAGGAAAATCTCCCTTGGTTTTTGCCAAACTTCCAATCTTAAGAAGTAATGCATCGTGCAAGTGTCCATCTCAAACTTAGCTTCCATATCTAGTTTGCACCTTGCAATGAGCTTCTCTAAACCTATAAGAAATAAGTCATCTACATACAACACCAAAAGATGCGGATCAATCCTAACAAGATATAATCTTCTTCACTTTTAGTGTAAGCCCATATTCTTCAAATATCCATCTATCTTCCACTGCTATGCTCTTGGTGCCTACTTGAGTCGATACAAATCCTTCTTAAGCCTGCAAATATGGGACTCCTTCCCATTTACCCAAAGCCTTGAGGCTGCTCTATGTACACTTCTTTCTCAATGATCCCATTAAGAAAGTCGTATTTATATCCATTTGATGTATCCTCCATTCCATAAATGAAACTAAGGACATAATTGCTAGATGGAAGTGTATAAAGCAAATGTCTCGTCATAGTCCACTCCCTCATATCAGGAGAACCCTTTTTCCACAAACCTCACGTTCAAATTCTCATTGGTGCTTGCTGCATGTTTAATCTTGCAGAGCCACTTGGAACTCACAATTGATTTCTCCTTTGGTCTTGGCACTATGTCCCACACATCATTCTTGATGATGGAGATGTAGTCCTCAACCATGGCATCTTGTCAAACTTGTTGGTTTAATACCTCTTGAAAGCTGGAAGGCTTTGAATGTATGTTTCTACTCATTAATGTCAAGTAGTTTGGAAACATTGTCAGAGGGCTGCTCTCTCTAAATGTGCTCCTAAGAGTCTCATCATACTCATGAGTATCCTCAATGTCTGAGCGAACCATTGAGGTGTCTTCATAGAATTAGAATGGACCATTGTATCCTCTTCACCTGAAGGTTGCTATACGGCTTTGGAAGTCATCTGTGGCCCTCTCTTAACCTTTAAGGATTCTTGACCCCTCATCCTCTATCATTGGAATAGGCTTAGAAGATTTCATGGGTGCAAAATCTTCCTAAAACTTTACATCCTTGCTCACTACTATCTTCCATTGCTTTGGAATATAGACCTTGTAGGCCGTAGAAGTTTGATTGTAAACCAAAAAATAAGCCCTCTTCTAGAGAGCTCCAACTTGGTCATCCTCTCTATTGGTACAACCAAAGATGGAGAAATGAATCACCTCTATCTTCACACCATGAATTCCTCATTTGATGCCTTGTTCTTCAAGATCTTGTGAGGCCATTACTTGTGGATTTAGATTGCTATGTGACATGCCTTCATCCAAAGAAACATTGGCAAGTCTTAGTAATCAATCATGGCCACAATAGCCCTTATGATGGATTGATTTTTTTGCTTTGCAATGCTACTCTATTGTGGGTTGCATAGAGTAGTTAGATCCCTCTTGATTTTTGCCTCCTTTCAAAGCCCCTAAACTCTTAGGAGGTATATTCACCCCCATTGTTTGATTTTAAGACTTTGATCTTCTTCCTTGTTTGGTTCTCAAATTATGTTTCAGACTTTTGAAACTTGCTAAAAACCTTATCCTTGGTCTTCAAGAAGTAGATCCATTTCTTGTGAGAGAAGTCATCAATGAAGGAAACATAACAAACACTTTCTAAAATTGATGCTATTGCCATTGGCCCACAAATAGTTTAATGCAATACATTTAGAATCTCCTTAGAACTTGAGAAAACAACCTCGACATACTTTCCAAGTGTGCACCCTTTGCATGTTCCCTATTGCTCATTGTTGTACCGGACTTATGAATATCTCCCTCAGAATAGGCAATGCATTGTGATGCAAGTGCCCCATCCTCTTGTGCCACAACTCTTGCGAGCTACAATTGTTATGAACTAGGGCTCAAATTAGTTCACTATGCAACCTCTAAAACTACCTTCTCTAACGCCTATTACCTAAGTTGTATCTAGGTTTGTTTGATGAGGGCTTGTTGGTTCTTGAACTCCACGACATCGCCCTTATCCAAACCTCATAGCAAATTCTTCTTGAGACTTAGAACAAACAAAGCATCATAAAAATCTAAAGAGTTACTTGATTGGAGTTTAAAAGGAATGGTACTTGTTACCCACCAACCCGTTGTCACCCCCAAGGGTATTTTTCCTCATTTTGGTCCACCTTGCCAAATACTTGTTAGAAAATCAGAAAGGCAAAAATATTTTCTTATTCTTGATAATTACTTGTGATGTTCTCGATTTGTTATTACGATTCTTTATATCTTCTTTCTTTTAGTTCATCAATCAATTACCAAAGGGAAAGCACATAAAACAATGGACACCAGATGTGGGCACTATGATAGGGCAAAACCCCTTGAGGGGAAAACCCAGTCAAAATTCTCTTCCTTTCAATAGTATTCTTTGAGATTCTCCACCCTAGACAAAAACCTTCCCTCCACACCAAGTCAGCCTCCCAAACCTTCAACCTCTCTTCTAGCAACTTTGACTATGTAGCAACTTTCGACATCAACAAAACTTGGAAGACTTCGATCTCCCAATCTAGGGCACGAAACATTGAGAGAGGCACAAAAATTTCGTTTTTCTTCTTCTCCTTAGACTCCACCCAACTCACACTTCCTTTGGCTTCTTGACTTCATACTTCGCACTTCCTTCGGCTTCAAGAGATATGGAACTTCTTGTGAGAGAGTGTGCTCCAAATGAATTCGACTTGCTTGTATTTATAGGCTCCATGTGAGGTAGAATTAGTGTTCTTAGGCCAACTTGATCTCTTCTAGGCCAAATTGATGTGGAGGATACATAAATTACATTTGACTTAATACATAAAATTTTTACATGATTCAAAAACCCAAGAAGGGTCTCTTTAAAAGTACAATGACTCTATTGACTTAGAATAAATCCTAGAAGTCCTGAATGGGGACTTTGACCTAAAACATGGTGACCAAGCATGAAACCATTAATTTTAGGTATGTTCTATGTTAGAGCAATTTATTTCAATTTTTCACAGTTAGCTCAATATCTTTTCCTGATTAGCAATCACGTCAGCATTAAAGTAAACTGCAGATAGAACATAAATATAAATCGCAGAAGACAAGCCAAGACAAGAGGACACAAGATGTGGCACTAGATAGGGACAAAGCCCAATGTTGGGAAACTCTTGATCAATTCTTCTTATATGTCTTCAATAGTTCAGCAGAGAGAGAGATAGTACATTTACAACAGAAGTCAACACTTAGACTTTCTAGATAAGAGAATAGATCATCTCTACATGAGATCAATTGAAGACATGCTACTTCAACTGATTCTCCAAGGTGACTCCTTCACCTAAAATTGTGCTGCATCTCGTCATCATGTTGCACCTCACCACGCTGCACTGTGCTGCACTCATCATCACATTGTTGGACCTCATGCTGCCATTGTTGTCCCATGTACCAAACTGCTGTCCCACTATTAGTGATATTGCCGTTCCATGGTTGCCATACTGCTGTCCCATTTGCTTGCTCCATCAAGCTTCATTGCTGCCCCAAGGCTGCACCATACAACACCATATGCCTTCACCATGATGCCACTTATCACATCATTATGCTATTGTACATACTGTGCCCAGATCTGCCCCAAGTCTATCCACGTTGTCTCTTGTTTGAGGTGATAAGGCCTGCTACCTATCACAATATAGCTGTCATCTACAACTCACTTCAAAACCCCTTGATTGTAGTCCAAACTATCTTTATTTGGGCTTGGTCTTAACAACCCTACACACAGCTCCTTGATCCTTGAGACAAATCAGAACATGTTTGCACCCTCAAATAACCCTCAAACTAATCTGCACTTCCACAGCTTGTCCTATGAGCTAAGCTCTCCATGCTGTCTTGAAGTGACATTACCTTGTTGTCTCTTCTTTCTACGGCTAGGGCTATGTATAGACTGTGGCTAGGGTATGTATAGACTATGTTTGGCTATGTATAGACTGCGGCTAAGTCTCCTTGTTGCTGCATCTAAGGGTTGTCCTAAGCCCTTCCAAAAATAGTGTTAAGGTCTTACCTTGCTATGTATAGATGATCCTCTAAGCAACACCCTTCTTGCTGCAGCTAAGTAGCCATTGTAGACTGCTATTAGGGCATTATTTTAGACAACGAGTTAGGGCAGGCTAGGGCTACATATAGGATCAGGTTAGGGTAGTGTATAGGGTAGGTTTCTCCTCTCTTGGATTGCGGCTTAAACCACCCTCTTTAGGACTACAGCTAGGGCAGTATTGAACCTCCCATTAGGACTGAGTGTAGGGCAACATTAGCCCTTCCTTACAACTGATTAGGGGATGCTTGGACAACAACTTGAGCTCCTAGATTGGACTGCGACTAGGGAATTTTATCTCCATTAAGACAACGTATAGAATCCTTCTTGAATGCATAGAGGTGTCTCCTCCTAGGATTGTGTAGAGGCTAATTTAGGGCTTCTCCATTAGGGTAGCATAATCCCTTAGGATCTCTCTTCCCACTAAAACCCAAAGACAAGTAGAGAGGAAGAGATCCCAAGTGTGTGTCCAAATGACATTCAAGGCACCTCTATTTATACTAAAACGTTGAGCACATGTGGGGTTCATTTGGTTACTGGTCGACCTTGACGAATTGTCCCATAACACAAATAAATTCATATCTACTTGAATACTTATCGGAATCAGATGATGTTTAGATCAATCCTACACCTCTCGATGAGAGGGATCCAAGAAAAATATCAGATGCCATTAATAAGATGACCCACACGGAGTTTGGACCTAGTTGCCAATTTTAACAAAAAACAATGCTTTAATAAGTCATAATGATAATAATAAAAAATATTTTCTTTATTCTTTTGACAAGTACATTACAAGATGACTCAAATACATTAAATGAAGATCGAACACTAATTACATTTTCCAACAATACTAGCCCTATTTTGATCTTCAAATAGCTACTCTTAGTTGCCTCTCATCCACTCTCTGCTCAATGATTTCTTTCATCTAGCTAGTTCACCTGATGAAGGTGGGTTTTACCCACCAAAATGGGTAACCCCCTAGAAGAAAATTTTTCTCCTATTTTGGACAACCAACTAACCAACAACCCTACTCCTCCACCATCTACACTAATCACTACACCTCTTACCATCCGACATTCCTCTTGTATGAACGCGGGTTACCACTCAACAAGAACTTTGATTTTTTTGCAATCAGGTGCTATTAATTAATGTTTTGGGAATTTAGTGTGGATGATTGAACGATCTTGAATGTAAATCCTTTCTCTCACCTTACCAAGTGGGTTGATTTTAGGCCCTAGTTCACTAGGACTTCCCTTAAGGCCTTGCGGTTACAGGTTGGGCACTACATAGAAAACCCAGATTGAAATAGTGTGTTCATTCTCCCTTACACCATATTTAACACTTTCCTTGTCACATTACAAGCCCTTGATATCATCTCCATTCTTCGGGTCTAACTTGTCATTGGTTCATTGGGATTTTCACTCTTATCCATATCCTTGAGTTGGGCTGGAAAACATTACCCTCGAGGTTGATGCAACTAAAAGAATGGAAAAGCATAATATGGCCACAATGAAATAAAATAAAATCAAAATGCAAAAGATGACTTGGACATAACTTAGCGCATGGGCAAAAACTTAACATGAGCTCTACCCTCCTCATTAGCCATCACTCGGTTCTAGAACGCTTGATGCTCCATTTTATTTAAAGGAACCATTGCATATCCCAACTCTGATGAGCGATAAAATGCCTCATCTTAAAGGGTAAAATAAATGGTATACCATAAAGAGAAAGCTTTGATCCTTGAGCTATATACGAAATTGCAAAGCATTATCAAAATGAAGTAACAAACGCACCATAGGGGTGGAGAAATCACACCGAACAGGGTAACTTTTGCATCCATAATTTCTCCCTCCATTACATCTATAAACTCAAGATATGAACTCCCATTAGTTGGTCCCCTGACCATGACACTTGGACATGAATTCTTTCCCCTCCATTGCCACTTACTTACATCAACACCTATTTATTGAAGGCTAACTTGCACAAAACAAAAAACGTTTCAGAGTTTTTGAAACATGTATGTTTAGAAAATTCACCTCTTAGAACTGGAAACGTCAGCCTAAACATCATATATATATAATTATAAATAAGATAATAACACATTATCTTGCAAGAAAAAAGGGAATAAGGTTGATAGATGACACTTTAAAAGGAAAACCAAGTCTATATTAACTCTCATTGATGATTACATTATGGCTGAGTTTCGTCTGAGATTTCACTAAGTTTTAGAGTTTTCGGGTATGGGTACGACTCGAAACGTTGTTTTCCTAAAGTTTTGTGCAACATAGACTGAAGGACCTTCCCTTGGGGGTTGGAAGCACCTAATAGAGTTGACTACTTAGCCACCCCTACAAAGGTAGGGAACACCTTTATGGGACTCGGTCTAGTTAGATATTTGAAGGTGATCCAAGTTTGAAGTATTAATATGCCCTTAACACTTAAGTATGACCCACTTAGATGCATCTACGATCTTAGTCTTTAATGAGTGATTGCTTTTACTTGAGTTTAAGTTGGTTTTTCCAAGTGGTGTAGAGTAGCATAGGCCTTGAAGGGACCCCATTCCACATGATGCTCAGTCCATACTCTACGTTTCAAAGAGCATGATGACTTGGCAGATGCAGTGTTGCCCACTCTTGGTAGAGCGTCAAAGCTTTTGATGACTGGATCAGTTGAGATACATCTAGAGTACCCTGAGGAGATAGAACGCTAGGCTTCTCTTGCCTAGCACAAAGGATTCTTGATGACGTACTAGTGGACCTAGCATGCCCCTAGTCTAGCCTTGACACTACTTGATAGGCATGGCATGGTCTAGAGTCTAGATGAGGATGGTCATCCTCAGGATGATTGAGGAGGGCTTGTTGCACTTGATGGAGCTCTAATGCTGGAAAGAGGAGGCACCACGTTGTTCATATGACACCCATGGAGATGACGTGTGGCATCCACAACCATAGTTTTAAAAACTGACCAACTTGAACAGAAAACCGATTGGTTAATTGGGTGACTGGATCAAACTAGCCAAAAAACCGAGTTGAAGGGTCCATTTCGCCCAAATTTCAAAAAAATCAGACCAAACCAGTCAGTTCCATCATAAACCGACTGGTTTATTTCCACGATAGCTATAGACCCCACAAAATGTAGTTTTGTGAGTTTTAAAGTTGTTTTGAGGGAAATTTGGGGTTGTCTTCCTACAAAAATAGTCCCTCTAAGAAAAACATGCCTACCCTCTCATTTGCTGGACACATCTCAACCCTAGCAATGTTGGCAATTAATGGTAATGTCAAATTCTTAAAGTAAAAGTGACATTTCCTTTATTTTTCATTTTCATCCTTTTACTTAAATTTTTAACATTACCATGAAATGACTCAGGGTGTTTGAGAGTGGTTTCAACCTCATTGGATTTCATATGGAGAAACTAGAATTTTAGATTTCATTCAAAATTCAGTAGACTTAATGGTTTTCAAGATTTCATGGTTTGGGGGTTTGCAATGTTTCCATTTGATTCTATGATGCGTGAGAGTATGGGATTGGCATTTGATCAAGAGCATGAAGCCCTTTAAGAACCTTGATGTTAGTGGCATTGATTATTGAACTTTGTTGATGTTGGTGGTATTGATTGTTGAACTCCTCTACCATGGCCTTAACAAGAATGTACCCTTCACTCAAACGAAAACCACTAGTTAGTCATGCTTATCTTTTTCTACCATATTATATGGTTGAGGAGATGAACCCTTCACTCAAACCAAAATCATTGGTTAGGCATGTTAAACCTTTTCAATTTCTAACATGTTATAAGGTTGAGCAATCTAAGTCTGAAGACTTTGAGCTAGATGATGTTTATGTATCTCTTATTAATGATCCCATTTCTAGTAGCGTTGAATCAATGATGAGTTTCATGAGCGACCATGTTGATCAATGATTTGTAGTTTTGATGTCGATTTTTGCTACTACTACTACCACTAAAGTTGTAGAGGAGTTTTAGGGGTCCTCAAACTCTGAGCCATATTATTTATGTAGCTCATGTTGTTGATCTCTTGTCTAGTAGTGGTGATGAGTTTGATCATGATGAGGAGTGATCATGTCGTTGATCACTGATATGTATACTTGTAGTAGGTCAGTGGCCCCATAGCTTAGAGCATTGTTTTCAGACTCTAGAGGCCATTTACAGCATCATTGATTATGTATTTTGTTGTTAATATGTATTGCACTTGGTTCCATTTTGATATATTCACCTTTACATGGTATATAGATGTACAAATCTTGCATATCTTGTCTCTGTTGGTTTGGAACCATGGTTTTAAATCTTAAAAATAGTTTATTATTATGAAAAACTAATTATTTCATGTATATTTTTAAATACTGGTTCATTGAGATCTGACCAATCACGGTTTGGCTAGTTCTGGTTTGAAACCCAGTTTATTAGGTGGACCAGACCGGTCTGGTTCTTAAAACTATGTCCACAACTGGATTTTGGACCCTCGAAGTTTCTTTGATGCAATATTTGGGGATTTTCTTTAAATGAAGGATGATCATGATGCTTGGAGACATGTTCATCCTTGACTTTGCCTTAATGGAGCAATTGGAGCCTTAAAAGGGCATGATGTGATCACATTTTTAGCTCTACAACTCACATGTGTGGGGTTATATTGGCAAATTATGTTGTAACGCTAGTGGGTTGGATTTTAACCCTCATTTACATTTTGTCCACTAAAAATCAAACTTGTGTAGGGCCTTTTTAGTTAGAATTTAAATGAGGTAGACCTTATATAAATAGAGAGTCAACTCACTCTTTTTTTCATCATCACTAGTGGAGAACTCGACCTCTCTTAGGGATTTTTGTTGAGAAATCAAGAGGCTTATGATGTAGGGTGATTTATCTTTCTTTGATAACTGTTTGTGAATGTTGTTGGCTTCTTTTTAATCTTTATTATGTTATTTTCATCAAGCAATTACCAAAAGTATAAACATGAAGATACAAGAAAAACAAAGGACACAAGATATAGGCTCCAAGCCAAGGAAAAACCCCTCAAAGGGGACAACCCAGAAAATTCTCTTCTTATAGAATCAGATCAAAGTGAGATAACCAAGACCCATGACCATAGACAGACTCCAACCTTCTAGATGCCAAGTCAAACCCTTGTTCTTCACAACAAATTCATCAACTGCAAGAGACCAACAACAAATCTTCAACAAGAGATGTGATAAGGCAGAATTTCCACACATTTGACTTCAAGAAAAATCCTTCTTCCACTTCAGACATCGGCCTTCCTTCTGCGAAATTTCAGATCAAATCTAGCGAATTGTGCGTGTCCAAATGAGCTCATATCATCCTCTATTTATACTGTCCAGAGGTGTGCGAATACACATGTCCTCTAGGGCAGGGCTGACTTGGCATCTAGAGGCAGTTTTGACCCAAATTACAATTTGAAAAATTCTTTTTCATTTTTCTTTACAATAGGTCCAAATAGGACTTTGATTCTATGACTCAATAAATCCTAGAAGCATGAAGAACATGCTATCTAAAATAATAATTTGCCTTGAGCAATGAAACCCATGCTAAATATATATATATATATATATATTAATAATATATATATATATATATATATATATATATATATATATATTTTTTTTTCATAAAATATATAATTACATAAGTACAATGACAATCATGAAGACCGAACCTAGTTACATTTTTCAACAATTTTGACCTAGCCATTTGTACTTCGCTACTTTGTGGATATGTGATCTTTTGTGGATATTTGGCTACTAGAAACTAGTGCTTTGTTGTGGAGACATCACTTTGGGATAAAGAAGGCTTGTTTCATAGATATATTGTGAGTGCCTTTTTGAATATCTTTTATAATTATTGCATTTAATGAATGCTGCTATGTTTTCTATGTTCCATGTCTAAATGATTATGTTTATATTAAATACTTTGAATTTTTGCATGCTTTAATTTGTATTCTTGAACTTCCTTAGGGAACTTCTTCGAGAGATTTTCTCTAGTAAATATATCCCTGAATAAAGTGATAGCTAGGGTTAGCAAGGGAAAACCTAAGGTTTCCCCCCTTAGTCCTTTGAAGGAATTGATATTTCCATGGCTAAGACTCCATCACCCAAGTAGGTAGAAGGCATTGGCATCTATATTGATGGTCAAAATTATAGAACTTTACTTTTTCTCTCTCCTAAAATTTCAGCCCTTCAAGTCAAGCTGTTAGGGCTAGGGTTTGAGGTTGAATTCATCTAGGGCATGGGCATTAAGCTGGTTGGAGGTTGTTTTACCTTGCCGAGCCTTAAAACATCAAATCTACCAATTTTGCATGGTTGGAAGCACCTCCCTAGGGCAAATGTCATCACCCTAAGCAATGCTAGGGCAAGAAAACCCTAATTCTACGCTAAGGTTTCAACTTAGGGCCACTTAAAGATTTTTGGATCTTGTTGTTGATTATATCATCAAACAAACCTTTTCTCTCTCTTGTATGCCCAGTTGTGATACTTTTGAGTCACACATTGAAAACCCTAGGATGTGTTAAATCTCCTAATACCACAAGATTTATTTTCTCGCAACAATTACTTATTCCTAGAAATTTATTTTATTACCCAAATAATCTCTGAATTGTTGAAAAATAAAATCACTAGTATCTTAACTTAAATTTATATGTAACATAAATAAAGTTAGAGAGAGTAATCACACATCATTGTTGATTTTTCTACGATAATGCAAAGTAGAAACTGATCTTCTGATCTTGATAATTACTTTCCAATGATTTGCAATTCAGTTGTGATACTTTTGAGTCACACATTGAAAACCCTAGGATGTGTTAAATCTCCTAATACCACAAGATTTATTTTCTCGCAACAATTACTTATTCCTAGAAATTTATTTCATTACCCAAATAATCTCTGAATTGTTGAAAAATAAAATCGCTAGTATCTTAACTTAAATTTATATGTAACAGAAATAAAGTTAGAGAGAGAGTAATCACACATTATTGTTGATTTTTCTACGATAATGCAAAGTAGAAACTGATCTTCTGATCTTGATAATTGATTTCCAATGATTTGCAATTCAATTATTTTATATCACAGATATCATTAAGCAATTACACAAAAATTGTCATCAATAATGCAATGAAAAACAATAGGATCAGCAAGAGACAACTAGGCACAATAGAGACATCAAAATTATCCTGGGAAAACCTAGCCTTGGGAAGAACTCCATAACTCTTCTTCTAAGGAGAAGTTGTTCTTCAACATATTTACAAATTTTCAAGAATTCTAGAAATCTGTGCCACAAGTTCAAGCCCAAGATACCAATCAAACCTAGTCAAATACTGACTTAATCAATGTTGGTCAAACCTCTGAATATTAGAGAATTTAATGTTGGTCAATGCTAGTAAACAATATGAAATTCAGCTTGATGTTAGCTCGATACTGTGGTCAATTGCGACCCAAATATGCAGTTAAAGTCTGCTTCCACAAACTATGGTCAATTGCGACCCAAATATGCAGTTAAAGTCTGGTTCCCTTTGTGGTTAAAATTTCCCTTTTTCAATGGTCAAACTTAGTGAAATTTTTGGTCAAACTCAGTAGAATGTTGGTCAAATAGAGATGGCTAAACTCAGTTAAATGGTAGCCTCTTTATTTCGATCAACCTTCAGATTTATTCCTCCTTGACTTCGCACATGTGGATTAGAAAATAAAAGAATGTGTGTTGGTTGAATTGGTCCAAATGTGGAGGTCATTTTGTGGTTTTTATATTAGTCAAATGGGTGAATTTTTGATCAAAAGTCACATCCCTTCATGGTGGGGTTGACTTGATGATTTGGAGCCTACATGATTCTAAAAAATTATAATTTTTTTTATTGTTTTTTTCATAATTTTCTTTAGCCAATTTTAGTAGCTTTATTTGGCATGTGGGAATACCTCCCAATGCTACACAAAAATCAACACTCCTAGTAAGGGAGGTCTTCTCCATGTCTGCAACAAATTCTACTTTAGCTGAAATTTCTCCTTCCTTAAGAAGAGTTTATGAGCTTGCCATATTGATGCACGTTTATAGATAACTCCATCTTGGAGTGGACAATGTAACTCATTATATATCTAGGGTTTTCCAAAGTCCTTTATGGCTCCTTAGGTAAATTGTATCAATCTCCTCTTTTCATGACCTAGCCTAGGCATCTAAATTTTATTTTGGAGAGAATTTGCCTTCTGGACCATTCACCTTTTAGGTGAAAGTTCTTTATAACCTAGCCAACTCCTTCTGGCTTAAAAGGTGAATTACATCTATCTCTTTTGGTTGACATAGCCAAGTCCTTTTGGCTTCTAAGGAGAGTATTTGTCCGATCCCATAATTTCCTTGGGACATTCACCTTTGGTTGACTCTTGGCTTCAAAGGTGAATACATTAGCCCTCATTATTTCCTTCTAAAGAGGAGACAATTAATGTCAAACTAAGCTCATCTTTGTCCACAATCTACTCATTTGTGGATATGTATTGGAGCTCTCTTGTTCCTTTCTGGGTCATGTCCTAGATGAAGTCACTCGACCATGTCCTTTTGGCTTTTGAAGTGGGTCTTCCTATGGTATTCTTGGCCACTCGCTCTATCATGTAAGCAAGTCCTACTGCTATTGCTGCTCCCTTTGTCATGTAAGCAAGTCCTTTTGCTATTGTTGCTCCCTTTGTCATGTAAGCATGTCCTTCTACTATTTCTGCTTCCTCTGTCACGTAAACAAGTCCTTTTGCTATTGTTGCTCCCTCTTACAAACTTTGCTTGGAAACGTTCATGATGTGCTTGCGAACCTCATTTTGGAGGCCATGGAAGAAACAATTATAACCAAGTAAAAAACACAAAGACAAGAGGCTGACCAAGAATAAAATAATAATCAAGAGAAAGATATGAAGTACTTCTCTTTTGATTAAGAAGGAAATTGTGGGGGGTTGCATTATATTGTTAACTCCCTCTTGATCCTTTGTCTCTTGTAGAGACCAATGAAGTCTATCTATAATCTCATCTCATCAAGTTTAGATTCTAGAGTGGATGCCCATTTTCGTTCTCAACATTAGCTACTAATGCATGTTGCTTTGCTTTATTTCTTGCATGAATTGTATGGGCTAGGGTTTCTTCATCCTTGAGTTATCCAACTACACCAAAGACTCAATTGAAAGCAAATACATTTCCATGTTATAAATCAAGTACAAACTCCAGTATCATTTAGCACTCTAGGTCTCATTCTAAGGTTTCACAAACCCTAAGACTTAAATACAAGTCATATCCTTCTAGTCTTCTAAGGTTTACAAACCCCCAATCTTCCAATTTTTATCGACACGCTTTGTAACTCCATCAAACTTGTCATGTGCAATTTCATCCTTATTGTGAATCTTGAAGGAACATAATTATGAACAACTTTCCAATATTTGTCAAGCCAACATTATGGATCAAAAATCACATGAGCTGTTTAGAACATCCTACGTCAAGCTCATGATATCTTATTGGCAGGCTGTTGCTTCCATTGACTATCGGTTCCATCGAAACTGGAAACTCTCCCAATTGTAAACACGATCCTAGATGTTAAACTATGCAATTTCTACAACCATCTATTATGGGAGCAAAAATATTCTTGTAATTCATTCTTGAGAGAATCCTCTTGTTGCAACCTTGCCTTGTACTTTCTTATGTTGTTGTCTATGTAATGGTAGTTGTTTTGAAATAAACTCGAATATTCATGAACCTTAATTAAGGGGTTGAAAAAAGGTTCATAGTAAGGCCATACAAAAATGAAGAAGATAAGAGGCTGACTTCAAAAAAAATGTCTAGCTCTAATTCTTAAAAGAAAACAAGTTGAAAATAGAAGAGATTTGTTAATTTCTTGATAGATCTAAAGGAAAAATTCTTTTGACTCTTTCTGAGGTGGCTGCTCATCATTATCATTTTTAACGTTGGATGTTGATGCATGTTCCCTTTCCTTCCTTTTCCTTTCAGGGCAATTGGATGCATAATGTCCAAAATTTTGACAAGTGAAACACTTCACTTTTGACATGTCCTTTTCCTTATCTTGAGTGTGAGTAGGTCTTCTACTTGACTTCTTACTGAATTTTCCAAAGTCCTTTTTGTCAATATTTTCAAAATTCCTCCTTCCCTTCCCTTTTGTAGTACGACCTGCAAGGGCTTGTGTTTCTTTATTTTGAGGAGCTTGCAAGTTATTTCTGGATGATAATCTTGATTTTTCTTCAACACAATAAGTCCATAGCTCATCAAATGTGGGTAGTTTTGATCATGTATAGATTCCTTCAATAAATGGTTCCCATAAGGATGGAAATCCATTGAGAGTAATTGAAACAAGTTTTGGATCTTCAATATTGCCTTCAATGACTACAAGCTCGTCTATGACTTGTGAGATATTCATAAGTTATGAGACAACAAAATCTGATTTAGTCATTGTGATATTACAAAGACAATTTCTCAAAGCTAACTTTGTGTTGGTATTGTTGCTTGCATATAATTTCACCAAAGCATCATATGTTGCCTTGCTAATTTTAAATCCTTCTACATGTGGAATCAAGTGAACTTTGATGGAATCTACCAAGATTTTTTTGGCCTTAGCTTCATTCTTCTTATATTTAGCTTTTTCTTCAGCTCCCTCTGGTTCTGGAATGGCTTTTTCCACATGTTCCCAAAGTTCATTCTCTTCCAAAATGAGTAGAATTATGGTATTCCAAGATCTAGGATTGAGGGCACTATCCAACTTGTCTTCAACTCTAAGATTTGGTGCCATTTTAGACAAGAGGCCCAAAAACCAATTAGGTTGTTGATCTTGTCTCTAAATTGACTTCCCAATTAAGCTGCTTGAATACTTGTCTCTTTAGTGGGCTTCTCTTTCAACAAGGCTTTGTTAGGATATTCCGACACATAGGAAATAGTTAAGTATAACTTGGTCTAGTGTAGAGTTAGGTAAAGTGTGTTTCTTTACTATGTAGTTTTGTAACTTACAATCTGATGGCCACGATATGTTCTAGACATGAAATGATTCGATGGTTCATTCTCTGCTCAGTATTATCGACACTTGATCCATGGCTTAACACCTGATTGGTCCATGATCTCTATTTAAAGAGCATGGAGGGTCATTTGTAGGGTGACCATTCATGAGAGAATCTTATGTAAATCTTCTTTCTTTTATTAATAAATTTCTTGAAGTGGCCACGTTGGCTCAGGCCGTGGACTGTTTCCCTCTTTGAGGGTTTAAACCACGTTAAGAATACTGGTGTATTGATCTGTGATCTGTGATCTGTTTTTGAGTGGTGTCCTTTGGTGTTCTGTCTGAGGAACTTACCCTGAAAATTCCTACATTGATACCATGTTGAATTTTCTACAATAATGCAAAGTAGAAACTTATCTTCTGATCTTGATAATTACTTTCCAATGATTTCCAATTCAGTTATCTTATATCACATTTATCATTAAGCAATTATAGACAAATGCTGAATTTTCTACAATAATGCAAAGTAGAAACTGATCTTCTGATCTTGATAATTACTTTCCAATGATTTCCAATTCAGTTATCTTATATCACATTTATCATTAAGCAATTACACACAAAATCTCAATAGTAATGCAGTGAAAAGTAGTCAGATCAAAAAGAGAAAACCAAGCACAATAAAGACACCAAAATTACCCTGGGAAAACCCAACCTTGGGAAACACCCAAGAATGCTTCTTCTAAGGAGAAATTGTTCTTCACCAATATTTACAAATTCAAGACTTCTAGAAATCCGTGCCACATGTTCAAACCCAAGATTCCAGTCAAACTTGGTCAAATAACAACTTAATCAATGCTGGTCAAACCTTCAAATAATAGAGAATTTAATGCTGTTCAAAGCTCCAAATATCAAAGAATTTAATGTTGGTGAACGGTCTGAAATTCAGATTGATGTCAGCTCGGTCTTGTAGTTAACTGTGGTTGACTGGAACCTAAATTTGCAGTCAAAGTTTCCTTCCTGCTACAGTCAAACTTGCACTTTTTCAACGTCAAACTTAGATTTTCGGTAAAACTCAACAAAATCTTGGTCAAACAGAGCAAGTCAAACTTGGTCAAACGGAAACCTCTTTATTTCAGTCAACCTTTAGATTTCTTCCTCTTTGACTTCGTACATGTGGATTAGAAAATAGAAGAATGTGTTGGTCGAATTGGTCCAAATGTGGAGATCATCTTATGGTTTTTATATTAGTCCTCTTCATGGTGGGGCCGACTTGATGATTTGGAGCCTACATGATGTTGAAAAATCTAGGGGCAGCAAGTGTAGGTGTGATTTCTCTTCTTGATAACTACTTGTGATGTATTTTTACTTTTTTCTTGATTTACTTCTTCTTTCCTTTATTATAATTAGTGTTCTCTATCATTAAATAGCTACCAATAGGACACAAGATGTAGGCGATCAGCTAGGGCCAAAACCTCTCCAACTTGAGAGGAAAACCCACCAAAATTCTTTCTCTTCTTATAGACCTTCAATTGCAAATTCCAAGACCTTTGACCCTTGACCAAGACACTCCAAGACCAAGTCAATGTTGATTTGGGGTAACATCGGATGTGCTCTAGCCACGAAAATTGGTGGAGAGACTATAACACATGAGATCTCCAAGACCCAGAATCAAACCAATTTGGGAGATATTAAAATAATTAATATTTTTAATGGAGTTCCTAAGTTTAAACTTAAGAAAAATAAAATATTAATGTGAATTAATATAAAACTGAGTTAGAATGGTCCAAAAGTCATGGATCAAGCCAAATCTAATCTTAGTTGTTGATTAGATATTTAATCTTGACTGTTGATGCACCAACGAAAAAAGTATAAGAGGAGGCTTGAGGGTCAGTTGGAGCACACACCAAGAGAGATCAAGAACTCGATTTTCTGGGGTAGGGTTTGCTGAGGAAATTGAGTGAGTGATTTGAGTTGTAGATGAGGGGAAGTGAATACATAACAGAGAGGAAGAGTTAGTACCAGAAGGATCAGTGCAAAAGTTGGGAGAGGTTGATGTAGATCCAGCTAGAGGCAGCTAAAGGCCACACAAGGTAGCCAAAGGCCATGCAGAGGCAGCTAGGAGCTGCGCAGAGCCAAAGAGGGCCAACGTGTGAGGCATAAAGGCTCTAGAGGCTGACCCAGAGCCCCGAGAGGCTAACATTGGGCCAGATAGGCTGACGCTGGGCTAGAGAGGCTGACGAATTCCCTAGAGGCAGCACTGGGAGATTTTCGTGGGACATATTGGAGTTGGAGAGCTGGATAGGGTGACGCAGTCCCTATCAGGGTGATGCAAAGTAGCATTAGTTGTATTGTTACTGTGGGATCATTCATCCGGTGATTTAGCCGGAATATCTATCTCCAAATAAGAGGTACTACTATTGAGGGAATTCTCTGTTGGGTGAGCCATTTCTGGCACCTTGGTTGTATTCTCAAACTGCATAATAATAAAACCCTCTAAATAGCTGCACCGATTTTTCCGCATTGGGTTTTTCCGAAGACATCGGTCCAAAAACAACGGTGTCACTTGTGTGCTTGTTTCTTTCAATTGATGATTTGTATGTGTTGATACTGTACTTGTATTTATTTTCAATATTTATATGGTAAATATCTTGTTAAGTAACTGAATGATTAGGAAGAAATAAATTAGATAGAATAGGAAGAATTTCTAACGGTTAGACTTAGAAATTCCAACAGTCAAACCTTGCTTTTAGCAAATTTTGTAGACTCTGACTTCTAGCAGCTTCTTCTGTAATTTCGACTTGCCCAACAACTTCTTTTGCGACTTCGACCTACCCAATGACTTCTTCTACAAATTCTACCTACCCAACAACTTCTTCTGCAACTTCAACCTGCCCAACAACTTCTTCCACATAAACCTTAACCCTTGCTTGTGTGAGAACTAATGGTGTATTCCTGCTTCTTTCTTCTTCACTTGGATAGATTCTCCCTTCTAGAGAATTCGGCTTCCATAAGAGCTCTTCTTGATGACCTAACTTCACTTTTGCAACTTGGCTTTACTACAGCAGCATGAACCCTAATTCCTTTGCATGTGTGGAGAGAAGTAGCCTAGAGACAACCCTAGAAACTCGATTTTCTCTTCCTCCTTCATCCTATTCTTCTTCACAATCCTTTTCTTTCTTGTGATCGAACTTGAATGTGAGTAATGTGTGTCTTCCAATTGAAGTCGATGTCTCCTTTATATAGGATTCTCATTGGGCCAAATTCCTCCTTTTTGGCTGACTTGAATATTGCATCATGACTTGGTATTGGAGGTTTCTTTGACTTGACTTTGACTCAAATAAATTCTTTTTACAATATGTTGTTGAGAAATCTAGGGCATTCAAAGTTAACAATTTCTTTGCTTGATAATTGCTTGTGATATGCTTTTACTTCTTAGCTTATGAAATTTTCTTTGTTAGCTTATTAGTGGGTTCTCTTCATCAAGACAATTACCAAAATATTTAAAGACAAGTGACATTGTAGGTAGGCTTCTTCAGCCAGGGCCAAAAACTCTCACCTCTTGAGAGGAAAACATGATAAAATTATTCTTTCGGATCTTCAATTGATAAGTACCAAGGCCATAACATAGACCCTTGACTCCAGTATCCTCCCAAGAATCTTGTCACAAACCTTGATGCTTTGCTTCTTTCCTTCCTTGCCTTCCTTGTTCATGAAATCCTCTCCTTCTCGGCTTTTTCTAGAGAAACTTAGTCTCTAGGTCTTTTACTTCGACCTTTCTAGTAATATCCTCCTCTTGTTACCCTAGAAGAAACTTCGCTGCCCTAACTTAGCACTGCCTAGAAGAATCTTTGTTGCACCAACTTTGCACTGCCAGAGGAATTTTCGTTGTACCAACTTTGCACTGCCCAGAAGAATCTTCGCTATACCTAGAAGAAACTTCACACTTCTCTTTGCTGCTCCTACTTCACACTTCTTTTCACCCTCTCTTCGTACTTCTTTCTAGATCAAACTTGTTTTCGGAATTGTATATGACCAAACGAGGCCGTGTTGGGCTATTTATACTTCTTCGCTTAACCTTTCAGCTGACTTGATAGCTGGAGTTAGGCCGACTTTATCTAGCAGCTTCTTCATCGTTTGTAGGCCGACATGAAGAGGTTAGGTGACAAGTTCTTGGAGGATACTTTACATAAACAATATTGACCTTTTACAAAGTGTAACATGACTTCATTTACATGATGATGACTCTTACATTTTATGACTAGATGACAAATAAACCCTAAAGACTCTCAATGGGAGTCTTGACTCAAAAACAAAATCCCTTGCTCATCAAACCCATGAAGCAAGTCAATAAAATAATTTCATTTTTCTTATTTACATCTCATTACATAAAATCACGTTTACATTTCATTATGAAGTCCGAACCTAGTTACGCTTTTCAACACTCCCTCTTAACTAGCGAGTTATTCATAATGGTACTTGGACTTTCTCAATCTAAAGAATCTCTCATAAGAAGAATTCAGACTTGTAATCCATTTGTATAAACATCATATCAACTGAAGCTGTTATATAGAAAGGCCTTGACTAATAGCTCCATCTCTCCACAAGATATTGAGCCCAATGCTGGTGAGATCAATGATTTATAGACACACTCATCATTGTCTCTCTAGGAACATATCCTACATGGGTTCACTCTTGATATGCTCAATGAGAACTATTCTTATCTTGGACTCCCCAATCCTCAAAGAATATTAGTTCTTCACGACTACTCTTCCATGGGATGCCCTATCTCATCCCCAATGATTATTGGATGCCAAATGATTACACAAACCTCCATTTTGTCTTCCCAGGTGAAGATTAGAACAACATGTCTATTTCTCCTTTTCAAACTAGGAGGACATATTCCAATAAAGGAATGTACTCATTCCTTATCACAAAGGAATTTACCTAAGCTTCTTGCTTAGGAATATCCAAGTTTCTTCCAAGTAAGAAACTTCTTTTCAGGGTCCCTCTCAACTAGGGACCTACCGCAACTCCTCATGTGGAGATCTTGAAACATCCAACTGCTCGAAGAGCTGCTTCCTACGATTTCATGAATTTCTTCTTCATCAAGGAGTCTTCATCTTTGGGAACTTCTATATAGGGCACATATCATCCATCACTTTTTATCCATGAGTCAGTCATGTCCTCAACTCATCAGAAAGTGATCCATCAAATTTTCCATTTGGCTTTGCTTCAAGTCATTCTGCTTTCATGCCATATTTCGGAAGGACATTATATCCTTCTATATGATTTGCTTGGAAGTCATTTATATATCTTCCCTTCGACAGTGCTACATAAGCTCCAAGTTTCTTCCAAGTAAGAAACTTCTTTTCAGGGTCCCTCTCAGCTAGGGTCCTACCGCAACTCCTCATGTGGAGATCTTGAAACATCCAGCTGCTCGAAGAGCTGCTTCCTATGATTTCATGAATTTCTTCTTCATCAAGGAGTCTTCATCTTTGGGAACTTCTATATAGGGCACATATCATCCATCACTTTTTATCCATGATTCAATCATGTCCTCAACTCATCATAAAGTGATCCATCAAATTTTCCATTTGGCTTTGCTTCATGTCATTCTGCTTTCATGCCATATTTCGGAAGGACATTATATCCTTCTATATGATTTGCTTGGAAGTCATTTATATATCTTCCCTTCGACAGTGCTACATAAGCCCAACAAGATGTTAGTTAAAAAATAATCAATGAACACTTCAACTCAAAATTACCTTTGTGATGATCTTTTACCATGACATCTTCCTGTAAGTATCGACATCCTACATGCAAATTGACACATCTCCCTCAAATATCTATTGCCAAGATTCTCTGCCTTTTTCCAAATTCCATCAGAGTCTTCATATCTTTCCAGGAGATCTTCTAGTCAAATCTTCTTGGATTTCGGATGTTGAATGCCTTCTTCCTTCGTTGCATATTATTCCAATCTCTTTCCTTTCTTTTATCACACATTTTATTCCCAGGAGCTTCCAATCATGTTCTTGATGTAGTCAGTTCCTTCTGATTCTATGAGAATATATATATCTTATTATATTCTATTTTATATATATATATATATATATAGATATATGTTGATTTCATCTAGTGTGACTTGTGCTTTTGCTGCAATCTTTCGGAGGAGGATCTCCTTTATTTTCTTGATCATATTTCCCAGGATGGAAATAGTGATCCATATTATTTGCAACCATATGACATAAATTTCAATAATCTATGCAAGCATACATACCTCATCTTTCTTTTAGTAATCCAGGCTTCCTGTAGCATCTTCATTCGAAAGGATTTTATCTTGCTTTCTTGTTATGTCATTATACCATCATCCCTTGAATACCATGAGTTGGAATTCCTAAAGAAAACATTTTGCTTCCTTTCTAGATTGGTGAATCCTTTGACAAGGATTCCATCAATTTGAGGGTCTGCCATATCCTTACCTGGCAGATGTTTCCTTTATTGACTATGATGATCCCAGTTGATGATGCTTCTTTCTATAAGTATCAATGAGGTTTACTAGGAGCTTCCTATTCCTTGTAATCAATAGGATTTGTACCATACATACTTTCTGCTTCTCTATCACAAGTGCTTGCTTCTAATGCTTCTATCATGATGCTTCTTTCTAATATGATGCATCCTATCTTATTTACATTGCTTCCTATCTGTAACTTACAAGTGAAAGGAACCTTCGAATGAAGAAGGCCATCTCAGTCATCTTTTTGCTTCTTCCTTCTTACGCTTCTTAGTCTCAGGTTCTTTTACTTCCTTAGTAGAATATTCTTCTTCCCTGTCCCTCTTGCGAAGTAGGAGCAACAAAGAGAAGTGCGAAGTTTCTTCTGGGTGTCTATCTGCACCAGTGATGATCAAGTCATCAACATACAACACCAGGATGAGAGGCTCCTCACCCACCACAATGAAGTATAGGTTTGGATTAGCCTCACTCTTTATGAAACCCAACTGCTGGAAGTATGTATCAATCCTCGAGTGCCAAGCTCTAGGAGCTTGCTTCAGGCCATAGAGTGCCTTTTTCAATATACATACATGGGACTCCTTCCCATGCACCTCAAAGCCCTACGGTTGCTCAAATATAAACCTCCTCTTGAATGAAGCCATTGAGAAATGTGATCTCCACATCCATCTGGTGGATCTTTCAACCCATCTTTGCTACAACCGATATAATGAAGTGAATAGATGTATACCGAGCTATGAGAGCAAAGGTCTCCTCATAGTCAACTCCCTCTACCTGTGAGAACAGTCTCGCAATAAATCGAGCCTTGAACTTCTCGGTGTTGCGATCTGCAACATGATTTATCTTGTAGAGCCATCTGGAAGTAACAATTGATTTACCTTCAGGCCTCGACACTACCTCCCAAACATCGTTCTTCATAATAGAAGAATACTTCTCCATCATGGCCTCTCTCCAAACTTGCTGGCTGGCTGCCTCCTCATAACTAGAAGGCTCAGAGTCAACAATGCTTGTTACCAATGCCACGTAACTACAAAACTGCTCAGGTGGTTTACTCTCTAACCTGTCTCTTTGGCCTAGCAATTGATGTGGCCTCGTGCAAGGTATCTTGAAGCCACTTGGGCTTCCTCTTCCTTGAGCATGCTTCTCCCACCAGAGTGAAAGAATCCTCATAATCATCAAAAGCCTAAATGCTTGAAGGCATGTCAACTGACCTCATCCCTAAATCTGTGCCTGTAGATGTTGAAGTATCGTGTGAACTGTCCATTAGTGGACTACCCTGTGAATTTCTCTGTGGACTACCCTGCATGCTGCCCGAAGAACCACCCACTTGACTCCTAGAGCCACTGCTCACTGATGGACCTGACATTGTAATCGATGTACCTCTTGATCCCTGACTACTGGATCCCTGTGACTGACTCAACTGATCCTAAGGATCTGGTGACTCTAGATATTCTAACTCCCGTGACCTCCTGAAAGCTCTCTCCTCCTCGAACTTCACATCCCTCCTGATAGCCACTTTCCTCTGCGCATGTCTCATTATAACCCACAAACATGCCCTTGTCTGCAGTGGGCTTTAGCTTGGTCTTGTTCTTTTTGGAGACATAGGAATATGTAAGGCACTCAAAGATACGAAAGTGCCCAACATCAAGCTTCTTCCCAGAAAAAGCCTCCTCCAGAGTCACATTCCCCAAGGCATGATGTGGACTCTTGTTCTACAAGTACACCATTGCAGGCCTCTACCCACAAAAATAAAGGTAACCCCTGATCATGAAGCATGGCTTTGGTTGCCCTTACAATGGATCTATTATTCCTCTCTACAACCCCATTCTGCTGGGGGTAGTAAGGAACTATGAACTCCCTCCTATTGCCTACCTCAACACAAAAATCAACAAACTCACCAAGGGTATACTCCCCTCCATTGTCCGACCTGAGAACATTGATCTCCCTACATGTTTTGGTTTCGACAAGAGCTTTGAACTCTTGAAACCGCTTGAAGACCTCACTCTTGGTCTTCAAGAAATAAATTCAGGTCTTCCTGGAGTAGTCATCAATGAATAAAACATAGTACTCATAGCCACTCAAGGATACATGAGACATCCGACCACTCACATCGGTATGAATCAAGTCAAGGATCCTTGTTGCTCTGCTGTCACTGCTGGGAAAACGGGATCTGGCACACTTCCCCACATCCTCTACATACATCAAGGTGATCAAAAATGAAAACTGGCACACCAGTGGTGATCTCCCACAATGTACTCAAGGCCCCATGATACATATGTCCCATCATGCGGTGCCAAATCTGACACAACTCTGAACTGGAACGAGAACTTGTACACCTTGGCATGGCACACACCAATCTCTCTAGCTAAAGAAGCTGGAGTTCCCTTAGGATATATAAGCACCTTCCCTCTCCTGAAAAACACATCATACCCTCTATCCTCAAGTGCTGAGGTGGATATCAGGTTCTTCTTCATTCTAGGCACATATAGAACATCTGACACTTTCAAGGGAGGTTTGTTTCCCTTATCAAATGTCAATGTCCCCACACCGACTGCTCTAAGAATGATGTCATCACCAAGTACTACCTCCATATTAGTATCACCCTCTGAAAGCTTTGAGAAATACTCTCTGACTCTTGTCATGTGCCGGGAAGTGCCACTATCAACATACCAAATGTTAGAAGATGCTCTACTAATAGCAGGGAATGCACACTCCCTCTGAACCTATATGGCAGGTGATCCTGCACTAGTGGCCTCACAAGCTATGAACCCAAACTCCCAATCAAGTCTCTCTGAGAAGCTCTCTATCTCTATAAAAGCTGCCATGGGTTTGTCTTTCCCTTTCTTATTCTTCTTCTCCGGACACACAACGACATAGTGTCCCAACTTTTGACAATTCCAACATTTGACTTTGGAATAGTCCTTTTCCTTGTTCTATTGCTTGCCTTTACCTTTCCTATGCCTCCACTATTCGAAGCTTGCTTCTTTGCTCTGCCCTTTTTGCCTCTTGCTAACAATGCCACATTGTCATCCTCCTCCACTTGTTTGGCTGCCCCAAGATGGTTCTTTTTGATCAGTTTGAATGCAATCATCCCATAGCCTCTCCCAACTGGGAAGGTTTTCCTGTGCAACAATGCCATCCACAAAATTCTCCCAAGTCTTGGGAAGACCATTCAAAGCAATTATCACCAACTCAATGGGTGTAATGATCTCACTTATGGCTGCCAACTCGTCTCTCACTGAAGTGATATTTGTGAGGTATGCTGTAGCACTGTCAGTCTTAGCCATTTTAATGGCCTTCAGTTTCTCATTTAGGACCATTTTTCTGTTTTCATTTGAGCTCTGGTAAAGAATGGTCAAGGCTGTCCACATCTCATGTGCATAATTCTTTCCTCTCACATGAGGAATGACATGGTCTTTGATTCCTTCCAGAATCAATCTTTTTGCCTTAGCATTCTTTTTGTTGAACTCTGTCAACTGTACAGGGTTAGCAGGTATTGATACTGGGTTCTGTGTGGTATTTACCATAATGCCCCAGACTTCTGCTTCCTCAAAGATGCTCTGAATTATCTCCTTCCATGCATTGTAGTTGTTCTGCCCATCCAACCTGTCTTCAACTCTCAAACCCAAAGACATGTTTCACTGTCTTACCAAACTGAAATTTTCAAATATGTGGTAAAGGTTTCTGTTTTCTGTCTGAAATTTTCAAATATGTGGTAAAGGTTTCTGTTTTCTGTGTAAAAATTAGTGTGCTGTACTTTTCACTTTGTTGTTCCAAACTGCACTGTTTAGCCAATACCATAAAGAAATTTCAACCCCCACTCCTGTTATCAGTTTTCCTTATCACTCCATGCATTTAGTTTTAAATCCAAGTATGATAAAAATTCTAAAATCTGGAAATGATAATATGTTTATGAAAACACAAATTTAGAGATTTCACAACTGTTTGAAATTGCAGAAATAAATCACAACAAAATTATGACAGCCACACATAGAAAAGAACAGTGATTTTTGGTCAGTGATTTTTGGTCAATGTGACCCTGGAAAAACTATCTACAACTCTTGGGGAAAACTAGTTTGAGAGCTCTTCTTTATTTATGAAAATGCTTTTACAGAGACACTGAAATACACAGTAAAAAATTCCAGCAACCACAAATTACAACTTATTTTGGTTTCCATGCTTGAAGTCCACTTCGAAAATCATGCCAATCAACAAACAACCAAAACAAATTTTTTTACAGCAATAAAACAACATTAAATGATGTACGAGCAGTCTTGAAAAATGTGCCTAGAACTTATCTCTCTTCCCTAATTTCTGTGCTTTTCTCCTATTGTTTGGTTTTTCCTTGGGATGCATGCCAATAAATGCTGCTATGTCTTCTTGCTGCTCTCCTTCACTTCTTCACTGCTCATAAATTTTCTCCTTGCTCTCTCTTCTCTTTCTCTCAAATGCTCATGAAAGAATGAATTGATCTTTTCCTTTTCTCTTCTCCTTTTATTCTCTACTTGACCTTTTGGGTTACCTTAATATCCAATGGATGAGATTCATTTAGATCTAGGGATGAAAATAAATGTGCATTTAATTCTCACTTTTTATTTTGTAACTCACCCACTTAAATAAAGACCCACTTAGCCTTTTATTTCCATAGTCACTTTTTCACTTTCTAATTCT